>JBBGBA010000121.1:0-190459 GCA_038088335.1 Mesorhabditis sp. LJ9110 | reverse complement strand
CATGAGCGTGACCTCCCGGACCAAAGGCAACTACCGCCACCAGTCCCCCGCACTCGATCCACTACCCGACGAGCAAGACAACCCATTCAAGGACGACTACAGCACTGCTGAAGTATGGGACCGTCTACGCTTCGCAAAGAATACAGCTCCGGGACCGGATGGGATACGGTACGCCTTCTGGAAGAAGTTCGACCCCGGCGCCATCCTGACCGCCATGATGAACGCCGTCCGTCGAGTCAAGCACATCCCCAAGGCATGGAACGAGTCAAGAACCATCCTGCTCCACAAAAAAGGCACCAAGGACGACGTGACAAACTGGAGACCGATCAGCCTCTCCAACACGGCCGCCAAGCTCTACGCGTCAGTGATGGCGAAACGACTCGGGCGATGGGCCATCCTCCACCAACGGATCTCTTCCGAACAGAAGGGATTCATGCCAGTCGACGGATGTGCCGAACACAACTTCCTGCTCCAGGCCATCATCGTTGAAGCACGCCGTGACAAGAGGATCGACAGAGGGCCTCCATCTCCTGGCTCGACCTCTCCAATGCCTTCGGATCCGTGCCATCCGACGCTGTTCCGCTGCATGAAGTACGCCGGACTGAATGACGATGCGATCGACCAAGTGCGACGACGTACAAGCACTCCGACGACGATCAGAAGCGCGACGGGACCCACGGCTGCAATCCCAATCAATCTGGAGTCAAGCAGGGATGTTCGCTCTCGCCATCATCTTCAACGGCCCTCGAACCACTCATCCGCGCCGTCGCCCACCTCGGAGTCGGCTTCCCCATCGAAGGACGTCAAGTTGGAGTGCTCGCCTACGCCGACGACCTGGCCGTCATCACCAAGGACCCGCAAGATCTGCACCATGCCCTCGACGTCATCACCGAAGTTGCTTCATGGCTCGGCCTGAAGTTTAACGCGAAGAAGTGTGCCAGTCTGGTCATCGACGGTTCAAGGAACGAGGCCCTCAAGACGCAATTCCGAATCCAGGGTTCTCCCATGGCCACCCTGGACAAGGAAGATCACTACGAGCACCTGGGCGTCCCCACCGGCTACTACTACGGCAAGTCGGCGGAGACGACGATCAACAAGATGCACAAGGACCTCGACAAGATCCACGACTCCCTGCTGGCGCCTTGGCAGAAGGCTGATGCAGTGCGGACGTTCATCCTGCCCTGCATTGGCTTCCATCTCAAGAACGGCGAAGTGGAGAAGAAGAAGGTGCTCATCCCGTTCGACAAGAAGCTGAAGAAATACGCCAAGTCGTGGCTGAACCTCCCCTCGCGTGCAAGCCCTGAACTTCTGTACTTGCCCAACTCGATGGGCGGGCTCGGCTTGATCGAGACCAAGACGCTGGCCGACATCATGCAACTCGTCCATGCCGTACAGCTCCTCGACTCACCTGACCTCGGCGCAATGTCTGCAGAATTCGTCACCAAGGCCGCCAAGCTCAAGCTGAGAAGACCACCGACCGAGCAAGAAACCGCCCAATACCTCAACCAAAAGAAGGACGGTGACTTCTACACGAACTCCACGGACGCCAAGAACGTATGGTCACGACTCCGACTTGCCACGGGACGACTACGAGACCCGACAAGCTCGACATTGAATGGAGATGGAACGAAGCCGAAGGAGGGTTCGACTACACGTCCAAGGCGAGGTCGTCAACAAGAAAAGCTGTGAGCGCCCTCAAAAAGCCGCCCAAAGCTCAACTCGCCAGCCTCACTGCAAAGAAGAGCCAAGGCAAAACGTATCAAGTGACGAGCCGCCAACCAACGTCCAACTACTTCATGCGAGATGGGCGGTTCGTACGCTTCGCCGACTGGCGGTTCGTCCACCGAGCTCGCCTCGACCTCCTCGCCCTCAACGGCTGCAATCGCTCCAGAGGCCACGTCGACAAGCGCTGCCGGAAGTGTGGCTACGCTCTGGAAAGCGTAGCTCACACCCTCAACCACTGTCACGCCCATTCGCACGCCATCCAACTTCGCCACAACGCCGTGCTGGATCGACTGATAACGCCTACAAGCCGCCGACGACGACAAGATCTACGTCAACCAGAAGATTACCTGCCCTCCTCGACAAGTACTCCACCGACGGCTACGACACGTTCCTGGGCGCATGGATGGTCGGGCCACTCGGAGGATGGGACGCCGCGAACAACGACATCCAAAGAAGGCTGAAGATCTCCGTCAAGTATGGACAACTGATGCGCCTGTTGATGGTCGCCGACTCGATCCGCTGGAGCAGGGACATCTACGTGGAGCACGTGACGGGCCAGCGCCAATACAAGCTCGACAACCCCCAATAAAAGACCAAAAGCGATATCCATTTTCTATCCATGTGAATTGTAATGCTCTTAGTGTGCCCCCAACTCATTCTGATCTCTCACAAACTGTGTGAATTCGAATCATCTAATTTCTCACCTCTCAAATTTGATTGTAACTTTCCCAAATTGACGCTTAACCGTCAATCATGTATGCATTTTTAATCGCGCATGTGACTTGTGTATTTCCGGCCCTCGGCCGAGCATGTACTGAATAAAATTAATCTGTTCTTATCGGCTTAATCTCCGGTACGTGTTCTATTGAACACATCGAGATTAACATATTTTTGGAAATGGTACGGTTCGCAGAAGCTTGCTTCTCGCCGTACAGCGTCGGCCCGGTATTGCACCTACCGCCGGGAACGGCGCACACCCCACATGGGGTGAACAATATTTTTAAAAAAAGAGCGTGAAAAACTGTATACGGTATGTATTTTTAGTAAAAATCGATATTATAGGTCATTTGGGGGTAAAACGGCCCTGGAAGGTTTGGGTGGGTTTGCGAGTTCTAAGGCGAGCTAGGGGATTTTCTGGGTTGTTCAAAACGCTGATTTTATTGCAGCAATGAATAGAGCTTCAAAAATTACATAGGCTATGCACTTTTAGTAAAACTCGGTACTGTAGGCGATATGAGGTAAAAATCGCGATTCCAGGTCTTGAGACACCCAAGATTCCAAAAATCCATATGTGACACTGCATCATCCTGCCCTGCATCGGCTTTCACCTCAAGAACGGCGAAGTGGAGAAGAAGAAGGTGCTCATCCCGTTCGACAAGAAGCTGAAGAAATACGCCAAGTCGTGGCTGAACCTCCCCTCGCGTGCAAGCCCGGAACTTCTGTACTTGCCCAACTCGATGGGCGGGCTCGGCTTGATCGAGACCAAGACGCTGGCCGACATCATGCAGCTCGTCCATGCCGTACAACTCCTCGACTCACCCGACCTCGGCGCAATGTCTGCAGAACTCGTCACCAAGGCCGCCAAGCTCAAGCTGAGAAGACCACCGACCGAGCAAGAAACCGCCCAATACCTCAACCAAAAGAAGGACGGTGACTTCTACACAAACTCCACGGACGTATGGTCACGACTTCGGCTTGCCACGGGACGACTCCGCGACTCGGACAAGCTCGACATCGAATGGAGATGGGATGAAGACGAAGGACGGGTGCGACTACACGTTCAAGGCGAAGGCGTCAACAAGAAGAACTGTGAGCGAGCCCTCAAGAAAGCCGCCCAAGAAGCTCAACTCGCCAGCCTCACTGCAAAGAAGAGCCAAGGCAAAACGTATCAAGTGACGAGCAGCCAACCTACCTCCAACTACTTCATGCGAGACGGGCGGTTCGTACGCTTCGCTGACTGGCGGTTCGTCCACCGAGCTCGCCTCGACCTCCTCGCGCTCAACGGCTGCAACCGCTCCAGAGGCCACGTCGACAAGCGCTGCCGGAAGTGCGGCTACGCTCTGGAAAGCGTAGCCCACACCCTCAACCACTGCCACGCCCATTCACACGCCATCCAACTTCGCCACAACGCCGTGCTGGATCGACTGATCAACGCCTACAAGCCGCTCGACGACGACAAGATCTACGTCAACCAGAAGATCCCCGGCACAGATGGACAACTCCGGCCCGACTACACAGTCATCAACGACCGCCTCAAGACCGTCACCATCATCGATGTGACTATGCCGTTCGAAAATGGAGATGTGTCGATCTTCGAAGATGCACGTCGCGAGAAGCAGCGCAAGTACCTGCCACTCCTCGACAAGTTCACCACCGACGGCTACGACACGTTCCTGGGCGCCTGGATGGTCGGACCACTCGGAGGATGGGACGCGGCCAACAACGACATCCAACGAAGGCTGAAGATCTCCGTCAAGTATGGCCAGCTGATGCGGCTTCTGATGGTCGCCGACTCGATTCGCTGGAGCAGGGACATCTACGTGGAACATGTGACGGGCCAGCGACAGTACAAGCTCGACAACCCCCAATAAAAGAACCAAAAGCGATACCCATTGACTATCTCTGTGAAATGCTCTTTTATGTGCCCACATCTAATTCTAATTTCTCACAAATTGTGTGAATTCGAATCTCCCTTTCTCACTCCTCAAAATTGATTGTAATTTTCCCAAATTGACGCTTAACCGTCAATCATGAATGCATTTTAATCGCGCCTGTGAACTTGTGTATTTCCGGCCCTCGGGCCGAGCATGTACTGAATAAAATTAATCTGTTCTTATCGGCTTAATCTCCGGTACGTGTTCTATTGAACACATCGAGATTAACATATTTTTGGAAATGGTACGGTTCGCAGAAGCTTGCTTCTCGCCGTACAGCGTCGGCCCGGTATTGCACCTACCGCCGGGAACGGCGCACACCCCACATGGGGTGAACAATATTTTTAAAAAAAGAGCGTGAAAAACTGTATACGGTATGTATTTTTAGTAAAACTCGATATTATAGGTCATTTTGGGTAAAACGGCCCTGGAAGGTTTGGGTGGGTTTGCGAGTTCTAAGGCGAGCTAGGGGATTTTCTGGGTTGTTCAAAACGCTGATTTTATTGCAGCAATGAATAGAGCTTCAAAAATTACATAGGCTATGCACCTTGAATAAAACTCGGTACTGTAGGCCATATGAGGTAAAAATCGCGATTCCAGGTCTTGAGACACCCAACTTTCCAAAAATCCATATGTGACACCCTGGGTATCTCAAAATCCGCATTGAACTGTAGAAATTAGATTCACCTGAAAAAATTATGGAAGAGATTCATTTCTAGAAAATTCGAAATATATTTCTGGTCAAAGTACTGTAGGGCCAGGCTATACCTACAGTAGTTACGGTACATGCGTAGATCAGAAGATACCTGCTCTCAGAGGCTCCCCAGATGCTTTCTAAATTCAGAACCAAGGCAAAATCTAAAAACAATAGTATCTCTACGTTTTTGTATGCATTGAAGTTCAAAAAATATTGAGTTAAAAACATAGAAAATATGATTATTTTGCGTGCAAGGGTTCTTACCTGCGCGGAGGAACACGAAATATAGTTACAAGAATTTCCAAAAATATTGCAGTATCACGGCCGATTCTCAAATTCAGAAATTCGGTTCTAACCGCAACTCCAAATCAGCTCCTTCGTTCTGAAAATCCCCGAAAATGTTAGTTTTCGATTTTACAACTCATAACTCCAAAATTGGCCTTACGTACACTTGACTGCAATTTTTCATTCACGCCTCTCCCTTCAGAAAGTTCAACCAGAAAAGCCTCCTTTAGAGATCGCCCTCGGCTCTACTGGCCACGATGTCGAGAATCCCCTGGGATGAGAAAGGTTTGTCTTTAGCCTTGGATGTATGGCTGCCTACTCTCGATTCCTTTTTTCAAAAGGATGCCGGCATTTGTGGGACGTCCAAAAATAGCGTAGCGTTTCGGAAAAGGGGGTGTAGCGTAGCAAATACCTACTGGAAATCTGAGCGAGGGAGAGAGAGCGAGCGAGCGAGCGGGAGAGACAGGGAGAGAGAGAGAGAGAGAGAGAAAGTGCCAGAGATAATTACAATTAGTGAAGAGCTGTGAGGAGATTTGCATCCAACTAATGGGTTGATTATCGGATACTTCCCGGTCCGCCATCCCATTTGGACACCTGTCAACCATTCACGGGCCTTGCCCCACCCTTTATGAGCGTTCCGATCGCAGCCAGGTCATCCGCCTCATTGGCTCAGTGGCAGAGCGTCTGTCTAGTAAACAGAAGGTCGCTGGTTCGATTCCAGCATGAGGCACCAAATTTTTGCTCTTTGCCTGGGTTGCTTAGGCTGCTACTGCCTCCAATTGTGGGTGTCGAGGTCGTACCAAGCCCATCTTGTGCAGAATTTCAAGCAGATCATGCATCCTTTTTTAGATTTTCCCTGCGGTCATATTTAGCAAGTTACAGCATATCTTTCGACGCGATATTATTTCGGTAGAGGCCCTTTTTGCGAAACGTGATCAGTGGATATGGCACAGAAAAATATGCTGCTTCGCATAGCTAGCTCATTTTCGCAGAGGCTTCTCGTAATTTGCAAAATTGCAATAATCTTACAAGGTCTAAAGACTTTATTCCCACACCATGCCTAGATACACATTTCCAAATTTCAGTTCGTCGACCACCCAGTAACAGTAATCCTATTAGGCTGCGAGGAAAAACAGGGTTTTGAAGGGGGTGAGGGTGGGCCCTAATCCAATCTGTTTCCCCTGTTTTCCTTTCTTTTTGCCTGCTGTGGCCTTACATGGAAAGGAGGGCTTTTCCCCCGTTGGTGAGAAATTGGGCCCTGTGGCCCCGGGGAATGGGGCGTGAAATAGGGCGGGGGTGGGCGGGTCCGCAGACCCTGCCGCGACCCGCCGGTTTCATGCCCCAGAGCTCAAACCCGAGCATAAACACTATATTCCGTTAAACACGACCGTGCATCCTGTAAACCACAATGATCGCCTCGGAATTACCGCCACAACTGCTATGCCAGAGATACGTGCTGAACGATACGCGTGAGTAAAAATTTGGGTTTTTGTTGCCGGCGAGGAGCGGGTGAGGGGAAGATTTCTTTTACACTGGTCAGGAGCTCATAAAAACGTATTTTATGACGGATTTTTAACGGAGTAGAGGGGTAAAGCAAGCTCTTGTCGATGGTTCGATTATCATAATTGACAGCACCCGTTTTTATAATTTACAAAGACGCATTTTGTTGCCCTGCGTAGTCAATATAATTTTAGAACAAATTTTTCCAGTTTCAACCCCCTGAAAGCTCATTCCAATTTGTCATCTGCCCAACCATAAGGTCCCCGAGGTCACAGCTGTTTCCCCCCGGCTTTTCCGTTCGCTGTTCTGTAGCGGGTGTCTTTCGCTAATATTTTCGAGCGGCGGGGGACACGGCTTTTTGTCGCCTTCTTTTTTCGCCAACCACTAAGGAGCGGCCGAAATTGGAGCCAAAAGCGTCCGGTTCAAAGGCCGGAAGAGTCAAGGCATCGCTTGGTTGCCCTTCATAGCCCCCCTCTGTTTGGCCCACCGCCAATGCATAAACTATCGGAGTGTCGGGAGGGCTGTGGAGATAGTTGGCAGAAAACATGTAGCAATTCTGCAGGACTACGGGGGTAGTGGATCGGAAATAGCGGTGTTAAAATTAGAGCACCATAGGACATAGGACTACTTAGCTACATTAAAAAATAATAATAAATTTCATACCTTTACCCCGGTAAATTGTCTCCGACCGTCCCACTGGGAATCCTGGTGCCAGCGGTTTGACAGGCCTTGACAGATTGGGAGGCCCGAACCCTTATGGCCTCGTCCCCTCTCCAAGCCCTCGCCGCCCGGTTAGCTCAGTCGGTAATGCACCAGACTCTTAATCTGGTTGTCGCGGGTTCGAGCCCCGCATTGGGCTGACTTTTTGCTTTTTGGGAGAACAACTCCCTTTGAGGTTCTCGATCACCTGCCATAGTTCAAAAGCTCTCCCTAGCTTCTCCTTGGCGCTATTTCTGGATTTTTCTCATTCACGACCCCACGTATTGCTTTCCGCTTCTCCACTTCAATAGCCCGGGCCCCTCCGCGCTTTGTGGTGCTTGGGAGAGGCTTTTTGAATAATGCATGGGGTCAACCCCTTCCCGGCGCGCCGGAAAAGCCGCCTCGAGGGTAAATTTTTGGGCCTTCGGCGTTTCTTCCAGGCGGGCCCGGAAATTCGGTTGAAGGCGTGCTGGGAACCCTCGCAACGAGGTGCACCCCAGAAAAAACATTGAAACGCAGGCCGGGGGCCATTTTACTCTGCGCGGGAGGCAATTCTGTGAATGTGGAGGGCGTCGTTCTTTGGAGCGGCGGGTGATTTTTGGCCTGGAAATGGAATGACGATGGCGTTCCCTGGGTAGATGATTGTCGGAAACTGAATTAGCTTCCCGTTAGACAATTTTTGCCAGAAACGACGAACCAGAAGGGAAAAATTTAGTTTTAGGGTTTCCCGCTTTTCCTTAGTCCATTTCTTGGTCTCATCAAGGCCCTGAATGATCGATGTCCCTGCCACAATTGCCGCTTTTTCTGGCCTCGGGGTCGCATGTCCAAGAGCAATCTATCAAATCGTCAGCCCAGTTCGATCTCTAGATTCCATGAGGTTAAAAATGTAGTCCTTTTCAGGCCGGGGCAAAAAGTATCAATTTTTGTCAGGCCCAAAAGTACCGGCTAGTCTTTGTTAGCTGCTTCTTTTTACCGCATCCTCCTTCGGTTCTAATCCCCTAGCCTTTCCCCCAGAATGCGGTGAGCCGTGCCGGAACGGGCACCACCAGAAGCCGGCGTGGGAAGCAGAAGATGCAGAAGAAGAAAAAGAAGCTAAAGAAGCGCTGAAATATTGGCCCCATCCACCCGGCCATCAAGCCGCCCGGACGAAGAGCCGGGAGATGAAGAAAACGGGCACCTGCCGGGCTTTGGGTCCCCGGGGAAATCTGGATACGCCTCTGCTTCGGGTCTTCTCGTCGAAAATTCTGGGAAAAGCCGGGGGATTGATGGCGTGAACGTGGTGTTTTTGAAGGGATAAAGCGCGGGAAAGTCTTGAATACCCGGAAGGAATTCTTTAGCTATTTACGGTTAAAAGTAAGCAAGAAAATAATGGCTCTGGGATCTGAAGAACAGAAATATATTTAAATCAGAAAATTCGGGTAAATTATAAGATCTCGAAAAAGCAGAAAAGTGAAGAGGCGCTTCTTTGATGACGGATTTTGTTTTGGCGCAATCCTGTCAATCCGAGGGCCAATCGAGTGACAGCCCCTTGGCCTTTCCCATGCTATATGACCCCCATCACACACCCACCTCCCGACGCCCGGTTAGCTCAGTCGGTAGAGCACCAGACTCTTAATCTGGTTGTCGCGGGTTCGAGCCCCGCATTGGGCTTACTTTTTACTTTTTGCGTAAAGTTGCGGGGCAATGGCTTTCGTATCCGTTTTTCGTTCTCCTTTTACCTCCAAAATAGTTTTTTGTGCAGTTGCATGGAGTTTTGTCAAGATTTTCAGAAAGCTGGAGAATACTTTTAAAATAAAAAATCCTCTCAGAAAAAGCCCGTATTGTCTTTGCTGCAAAATTGCGGGGTGCCTGGCGCGGGAAATACGTGTCTGGGTTAGCTGGAGGCGTTCGTTCGGAGCGAAGCCCTAAGTGGCCCTCCGAAAGTAGAGGGCCCTGAAAAAAATGGGGCCCGCTGTCGACCCCATATCATAGGCGACCATAGGCCACGGGCAGCAGGAGCAGCAGCTCCAATTTAGGATTGATGGCGTTGTTTTTTGCAGAGGATTACATACATACATCGTAGTTTCGTGGTGAAAAATTATCTGAAAAGGAATATCTAAAAAATTCCCCCATCTTCAAGGCTTCTCAAAGTGGGCTAGTTTCTTCATCCCTGGAAAACCAACCCAAAATATGAAATCATCCCACTTCTCGAGATCCAATATTCCAATGCATAGCTAAAAACGAACGGCCGGCATCGAATTTCATCAAGAAACTCGAGCCATCTGTTGATTTGTGTGACTGCAGTCTTGGCCCGAGCCCCCACTATAAGAGCAAAATATAGAAAAAATATTTTCCTTCAAATATTTGCCGCTGCTCTCTCTCTCACTCACTCACTCTGCCAAGCAGAATACATATATGTAGATAAAACGCGCGGGGATCCCGAGCGGAAAATCGGCACCCCCTCTGGATGAGGGTGGTGGTCCATGGTCGGGGGAAAGTGCAAAACAAAAAGTAGCTGAATGGGCTGACTGGATAAAGCGTTCAACGCAACATTTGGCTTAGAAAGGATAGATAAAGAACAAATTTAATGACATATGATTTTTCAGAACTCTCCGAAACCTTTGACCTGCTCGATGTCGACCGTGATGGACAGCTATCCCGTGCGGAAATTGCTGCCCTACTCAGGTAGACCAGACAAACATATACTATATAGTTAAAACGAGAAAGTCGCAATTTTTATAAAGCCCATTCACTTATTCCAGGACCGTAAAAGTCGAGCCGACCCGCATGGAGCTCGATTTCATCTTCGAGGAAATGGATACCAACAGTAAGCTTTTGAATTTGCGGTCAATTTCTGTCTGGGTTCCCGGATGCGCTTCCTAAACCATCGAACAATCGCCTCAAAATATTTACCGGCACATCGACAACAAATGGCCTAAACACGGGCTATTTCGAGATACTGGGGTTCCTGTTGCGCTGAATAGCTGTCTGATTGGGGGTATCGGGAGGGGAAGAAGTAGAAAAAGTGGAGGAAAAGCTCGACGACGTTGACAACAAAAAAGGGCATGCAAAATTTCGTCAGTGAAAGTTGCGGGCATGATAAGGAAAATCACGATTGCAGCATTGTGTTAGTTGAAATAAAAAGTAAATATTGCAAAAAGTAAATTAAGGAAGTAAAATACGAACTCGCAACTAGTTGTCATCAAAAAAAGGTTTAGAAATGTCTCTAATAGACCCGGTTAACGCAGCAATATTTCAGAAACCGGAAAAATCAACAAGGACGAATTCGTGCGCTACATGCGCTCCCCGCCCGTCCACCGCACAACCCTACAAGAAATGGAAAGCCAGTTCAAGGAGTTCGACCGGGACGGTGACGGCGAGATCACCTACGGTTCGTTAAAAATGAGAAATTTATCCCGGCTCCTAGCCAAAACCTTATGGAATTTTTCAAACAATCCGCCTCGATTCTCAAAATCGGTTACAAGACTTCTTTTTCAACTTATTCCTTCAGCTCCCAAACTCCAAAACCCAAAATCCGGGACGCTAGATGTCCACGTGGACGCCCACATCTTTTCGCACAAACATGCACAGCAAATCAACTGTCAATTTTCGAAAATCTGATTCTCCTCGCCGACGCGACGACCCCAATCTGGCCGTTTCAGGAAATTTAGGGCAATCCAATTTCGGGAAGACGCACCGCGGCATGAAATGTGCACAAGCAAGTAAACGTGGCTTTTCGCACAGAAAAAAAAGAGTGCTGCCACCCTCGGAAATACGCAAATTTGGAAAACACTTTCAAAGCTTGGTCAAAAGACTTCATGTTTTCAGAGGAAATGCGTCGTATCCTCCAGGAATGCACCGGGCTCGACGACGAGAAGGCGACGCGCGAAATGTTCCAAGCCACCGACCGGAATGGCGATGGCCGAATCTCTTTCCTTGAATTTGTCGCAATGATGTCCGAGTAGATTAGTATTACCTATCCTTCGAAAACACTTCAAATACCAATATCAACGTTCTTTCGCAACGATTTTCCCTTTGCAAGCGTGTTGCCCAGTTTCCGAAACGCCCGTACGTCACTTTCCCAGAAACGTAACCACTCCGGATTTTTTTGCTCTGCCACCAACACCTTTCGAAAATGTGCATACCTAATCATCACCCCGAAGCCGCTTCAACGAGTCCCACCCCCAAATCCGGTATATCCCCCGCGCGTGAGCTGTAGTTTCCCGCAGTCTCCAAAGTTCAGAGTTAAATAAACCGTTCATTTACTCGGATTGACTGGTGGGTGGGGGAACAAAGTGAAAGGCAGAAAATCAACAGAGATACAAAAAACAACGAGATAAATATGGGAAGGGTAGCTTTATTCATCGCCGTCCTCGCCATCATCCTCCTTCGCGAGGTTGCCGAACACGGCCTTCGGCACTTCTCGAACTTCTGAAAGCAAGCTATGAGAAGAAGTGAAAGGTTAAATAAACCTGGCTCTGGCTCGTCCTCGTCCTCCTCATCATCATCGTCGCCATCATCGACGGCGATCTCTTCGGGGTTGTGGGTGGTTGCCTCGACGTGGACCTTGCTCTCGCCCCGGACGAATTGGACGGCTTGCCCGGTTCCGTGCAGCTCGGAGGCCATCTCGCGAGCCTTTTGGTCCAGCAACTCGAAAGTGCCCATTTCGCCCTTCTAAAAAATAAAAGATACACGTCAGATTGAACAAGCTACCTGTGTCCCAGCGACAGCCATAGCTTGCGCAGCAATCGCCGTCGACTGTACATCGTAGGAAGTCATCACAGATCTCTTGATGCGCATCAGTTCTCTCATCTAAATACTTTTAACTACAACAACTTTGATTTCAAATACCGTATCCTCATTGCCGTGCTTAGCTCAAAGTCCGCCACTGATCCCAGAACTGCGTGTACACACGAGGATCGCAAATTTCGGCGCAGTGGGTGTAGATGGCGCGGGCACGATCAATTTCGCCGAGTGTGCGCTCCATGTTGGCGTAGCGGACGGAGAATTCTCTGAAACAAAATAAATATCGTAACTTCGATTTTTCCGGTATTTCCTATGGAAAAGAAGACCGACCTGCTCTTCTTTTCAGGCAACAGTTCGATGGCACGCTCGTAGATTGCCCGAGTCGAGGTGAGCCCGAAGATTTCCGCGCCCTTCTTGATGTAGATGTTGAACATCTAAAAACAACCGCTTTGAATGTTTTTGACTAATAATATTTACCGCAGCCTTGTCCTCCTTGTCGACGGCCTCGCAGGCGCGGTTGTAGATCGCCATGGCGTGTCGAGCCAATCCGTACTCTTCTTCCAACTTGGCGTACAACAAAAAGATATCTAAAACCATTGTATGCGCATTGCAAAAGCAACTACTCTTTGAGAATTTGGCAGGGCAGTGCTCGAGGCATTCTTCAAAGAGATCGCGAGCACGTTCTAGCTTTTTCTCGCCCTGAAAGAAAACTGATAGAACAACAGTGTGAGACTTACATATCGCGCCGTGAACTTGCTGAGGTAGAGATTCCAAATGTCGTACACCATCGGCCAGCGGAACATCGATACAGCGCGGGAGTACACCTAAAAATTAAATTCCAAAATGACACCTACGAAATACCTGGAAGGCATTCTCGAAAAATTCGTGCTCCTCCAAAAACATCGCATAGTTGATGACGATTTGCGGGGTCGGGATGCCGAGATCCAGAATTCGGGCGTAGACCTGCTTCGTTTGCTCGAACTAGAAAATTATAATCATCTGAAGCGAGAAAAATCGGGCCCACCGTTCCGACAGACTCCGTGAGATCAACATAGAACGTCCAGAGGCGCAAACTCTTGTAGACGCGATTCTCAAAAAAATGTATAAAAACTCAAAGCGGTAGCCAACCTGAACAGGCTCGTTCTCGTCGAAAAAGTCGGGTCGCGTGGGTGGCTGAGCGCAAGCGCGACGAAGCAGTGCCAACGCGCTGTTCGGATCCCTAAAAAATTTATCTACGAAATCCAGCAATTCACTACTCTTTCCGCAAGTGCAGCTCCGCGTATTCACACCAGATGTTAGCCAGTTCATCGACCTTGCGCAGCGGAACTTTGACGGCAATTTCAAAGATGCGACAGGCCTGAAAAGGAATGAAATAAACCTAGTATAACAGGCTTACATCCTTGAACTGATCGTGCGACTCGTAGAATTTGGCAAAGGCGATCCACACATCGCTGAGCCGGCCGATTTGCTTCTTGGGGTCGATTCGCTTGACGGCCGTCTGGAACGTCTCCAGCTGCTTGTGCGTCGCGTCTTTGTGGCCCTCGTATAGCTGGACGCGATTCAACCACTCGTGTGTGTTGTGTGGATTCTGCCGCAACATGACGCTGTTGACGAGAAGCGGGCGGCGAGCCAGAAGGTGTTCGTATCTTTAAAAAATTTGTAAATGTAAGCAGGATGTATTTGCATTTTACCTCTCCATCATCCACGACAGCTCATTCCACTCGTCGTCGGTGGCGCCCTTCTCTTCCAGTTTAGTTGAATAGGTCCGAATTTGGTTATCCTAAAAAAACTCAGCTCGCAAAAATGGGAATGATGCTACCTCAAGCGTCGTATAAGCGTTGAAAATTTGAGCAAAATCGCGGACGGTGGTGACTTTGTCCATGCCCTCTTCGTAAACGTCACGGGCCTAGGAAAGAACTTTATTAGAAAACAAATTACAAACCCGCTCGAACTGTCCTCGGCGAACAAAGCTTTCGGCCAGGGCGCACCACAGAGAAGCGACCTGGTCGGAATATCGCAGAATTCCGTTTCGGATAACATCCTCGACCACCAGAGAGCGGATTTTTGTTGGGTGCTAAACGTAATGGATGACATAAGTTTTCAACAATTTACATTCGACAGGATGTTGCACAAATCCGCCCAAAGATGGTGAACCGTTTTGCCTTGTTCAGTGAATGGGCGATCTTCTTGAATCAAGGCCGTGATCTGAAAGAAAATAAGCTGATTTTTCAAAAGGGAACATACCTGGAGCGCTGCCTCGTCAAACTGCTGATACTTCAGTAGATAATCAACAAAGTCTTCGCGTCCAGATGGATTCAGCTTGACATATCTTTTATAGACTCTGGTCCCCGTTTCCGGAATGTTGTGCGCGTTCAGGAACTCGAGGTAAAGAGGCCAGATTCGCAGGTGTTGCGTGACGGGGAGAGCTAAATAATTTTTGTAAAACAAGTGGGCTATTTCACCTTTCAACGCGCGATCAAAGACACGGCGGGTATCGGTGATCATCTGGCGCTGGGTCATAATCGTGCAGTATTGAATCCAAATGCGAGGCATCTGAAAAAGTTATATCATAGGTTTTGACGATTTTTTTAATACCTTCGGGAGATGGACGAGGCAACGCTCATAGGCATCACAGAGTTCGGCATACGCCGGATGCAGCGGACCCTTCTTGAAGATGTGACGGCGCCAAAACCGCAGGTATTCATACCACAGCTTGTAACTGCGTGGGAAAGACCTAAAAAGAACGTTAATCACATGTTTCAATCAAACCTGAATAGCGCGTTCATACAGCACGACAGTCTTGCGCCAGGGGCTCTTGACCTTGCGTCGATAGTTGATGTAGTTCAGCCACGGGTTGAGGGCGCCGGGATTCTTCAGAATGTTCTCTTCATACTTTTCAAATTCCGGTTTCTAAAACGAAAATAGTAACTAGCTGAAAAAGTCTCGGGCTTACGATGTTCAGCGAGACTTTCTCCGGCTCCTCGACTTCAGCACTTTCGTACTTGAGGCTCTCGGCCATCTCTGGCATACCCTAAACTAAAATACGTATTCGAATAGAGTAACTAAAGAAAGGAAATCTGAACGTAGGTAAACGAAGTTATTTTTATTTACTGTTTGAAACCGGTTAGTATATCTTTTTGCGAAAAAAACTGTCTCGGAATTCGAATGCGCGCGCCGCCACAATGAACGAGGGTGCAGAGGTGCGCCCAGTACCCATTAGGGCATGGAAAAGCCTGTTTAAAATTAAAATTTGTTTCAAGAACAATATTATCATGTATTAAAAGTCGACAATATCAAGTTAAGCGTTTATTTATACAAATTTGTACATAAAACGAAAGGAATGGCTTTGGCACCCGGATTCTGGACGTGGAATTATTTCATCGTAAATTCCCCTTTATTATTTTCGGCGCTGGTTGAGCCCGATGAGCGCTTGTAGTCGGCTGTTTACCTAAAAATGCGTTGGTTTTCGTCCCGAACGGGAGTTAGGTTGACTAGGGCCACAAAAACTTGTTATCTTACGGATTCGTTAGAGTTACCTGTTCCAAAGAAAAGTATCGAGGGGTGTAGTTGTCGATCATTATTGTGTAGCTGCCAAACGTGAACTCGGAATGGGATTTCGTCAATGGACGACCTATATGCACTCTTTTAAAGAGACCTTTTGTAGAACTACCATTCACCGGGGCATGACCGATAGTAATAATAAATATTTGCCCATGTTCTTCCACCTCCCATTCACCAGTGCCCAAAATTTCAAACGAGCGTCCGTCCTCGAGATTGAATAACCTTCGCCTCATGCCTAAAATTAGAATACACTGAAAAACAGTTTCTACTTGCCTAGATTAACTTGTCTTTCTACTCTCGGCTCTCCAACCGTACACGTTGCCCGCGTTCCAATTTGTGAAATGTCGACATTCTGAAAATAGTATATTAATCATCCCTTAAACCTTAAATTTACTTTGTCAGAATAGTTGATACAGTCAATATTATAGCGTCCAAATCGAGCATTTTTAAAAGACTTCGGTGTGGAGTCGCCATCAACTCCTAAATTTTTTTCTGCCATTTTTTTTTTTTGCTTCCAAACCCAATGTAATCGTAATCTCCCAACGGCTCGGCCTGTAAACCTGGAACGGGACGGCACACTCGAATTCGATGGTATATTCGTGGTCCAGTGCCACCTTCCCTTCATAATCGTATCCCTTCGAGCGGGGCAGGGCGGAGCGTTGGAGGCTGAAATTATTACCTATAAACGTATCCCTGTAGTTGCCTGATTTTTTTTCTTTCATCCTCGGTATCGTTATCGACTTCCCGGTTCGAAAGTTTGAGGGGGGAGCTAGGCAAAATTGGCGAAAATATTTGGTTCCGCCTGCATGCACATCAGCTCTCCCTTTTGGGTGGAGTTCGCTGACCGGCGATTTGATTAACTTTTAGTCGGCAAAAAGTGGTTAGCAAGTCTCGCTGAGCAAACATGGACATGAAGTTATGATATCTGGGATAACTCACGTATATGGTCTAAAATATTCGGAAGTGGTCGTTTCGGGGAACCATTCCCTTGTCGTTTCGGGGGTATATTCACGGGTCGTCTCCGGGTAATCTGTCGTTGTCGTGAATTCAACCATTTTCGGGGGTCTCCGGGTTCGGTGCTTTCCGCTCACATCGCCAATGCTGAAAATTGGGGGGAAAATCCACAAGGATCCAAAATTTCCTACTTGCACTGTACATTATCAGCATCCCTGTAAATCATCACTTGTTCCGGGGAATAATTCGTAATATTCACTAGGGTGGAAAAGTAGCGGAATCTAAAGGAATTATGATTTTTGAGGTACTGTCGATCTATTTTTACAATTGGTTGTTAAAACTGGCGTCCTCATTTGTATTGCGTGGCCTTTGAATAATCAATTCCACACAATCAGGCCTAGGGCGGCTGATCGTAAACTGTACCATGCTGGCTACCTAAAATTCATGAAAAAAGGTACCGTTTTGTTTTTCTAGCTCACATTTAAATCATGGCCAGGCGCCAGCGGTACTTTCGCCGTAAAGGTTTGTCAAAGTACTGAAAACCTGATTTTTAAGGGCTTCAAAAGTTGAAAAACCTCTGGCTCATCGTTGGCTTCATTGATTGGCCGCTGAATGGCAGCAAAATAACCGGGAGGTCTGTAGGGCTCGATGGCTGGCTGGCGACTTGTCTTTGGCCGACGATAGTAAGGAGTTGTGTACTGGAAAGTCGTTTTTGGTAATATCGGGGAGCCAACTTTTTTTTGAAAGTCTAGAAATGCATAGTAACGTTTATAGTAAATGTTTAAACACTGTTTTTAGTAATACAACTATATTTTAAGTGGAAAACAGTAAGAAAAAAAAAATTTTGAAGATGGTTTTTGGTGGAAAACAGTTTTTAATAAAAATTTGTAAAGTTTAGCCTTAGGCATAGGTTAAAAAATTAGAAAGGTTTCCTCTATTTTATATTAGAAAAATGGGATCCATGCCCCCTCCGATAATGCGAAAGAACCGAACACCCTAACTTTAGCGAGTGTACAGAACGAACCTGATAGGGGCTTCTGGTTGTCCTGATCTTGTACCCCTTCCTCCTGTCCGGTCGACTGTAGGCCTTTTTATAAGGCTTAATGTCATAGGTGGGAGGAGGTGTCGGATATGTAGGTTCTTGGGTGGCATAAAGATCTTCGCTAGGGATGGCATAGGTATCTTTTGGGGGTGCTGGAGGGCTGTAGGATTGTTGATCGTACTTTGGCCGCTCATAGGTAATCTGCTCCTTTTCGCCGCAATTACAGTCCCTCAGCTGGATTGTGCAGTAGTTGTCATCGAAGCTGCGCTCCATCTAAAGGACATTTGGTATGGTAGTTTGTTTAATAAAATAGTTTTAGCTAGGAAACTTACCCTAACTCCACCTTCATTAACTACAGAAATATAGGCACGACCGTGAACAAAGGCAATAGATTGACGACCAGCAGGGGTCTTTGGATCTCCAAACTTTAGATTTATCCGCCCATCAAACGGCTGTTCGAGCTCGAATGGTATATCTCCGGATTCGACCCTATAAAAGTAGATGTACAAGGCGTAGCATGGGATACCGGGTACTGGACTGTTAGCGGGGGGGTTTAGCAGCGGGTGAACTGCTTTTGTTTTTCCGCCTATTCCTACTTGTCGATAGTAGATATTTATATAGTGTTTTTAGTAGTTTTTGATTGTCAGAAAGTTACAAAAAAATATTTCTCTGGTTTGAAAAACTCTAAAAAACCTTTTTTTTTACCATCATTCACTCATTTTTGACCAAAAAGCCAATAATTTTTAAAAATCTTCCTTATCTGACATACACTTTTTATATTTAAAAACGTGTAAAATGCTATAAAAGGTTATTTTCGTTTAGGACCGTACCGGATTTCTGGAAAAATTTGGTCCCCCCGCTAACGGTCCAGTACCAAACACTGACCTCAAAAAGTTGCCATCTCCAGTCTCAATCTCCTCCAATCGTCCGAATATCCCGCACAAAAGCACAGCTAACAACAATCAACAACACCATGTTTCTCGGCTTCTTCAGCTGCTTCGAAGAAATCCTCCTACAGGCCAGCGCACATCGGTTGTCGCAGCCCTGTAAGAATCCACATCGACCCTTTCGCTCGGGTGGTTGGCAAACTTGTTTTTGAAGAATTTTGCCCGGCCCCACCCAAGAATGTTACTTATCAAACGGGGGAGAAAGTATTTCGTTTTTGCGGGGCCGGCGAATGGTTGCCGCGGCGAACGCTTGGGTCACGCCGCCGGATCCGACACGGGGATCAGCCACTTTTTATAGGGTGGGGGAGGTTTCCAAAAGGAGTCGATCACAGTTACCTTTGAAGAAATATACTTCCGGAATCGGATAAAATGTCATATAAAGCTAGCGTAAATAAAAAACTATGGAGGCGTCAGACGCACGTCAAATTTTCTATTGTGCCGATCCGCCAGATAAAATATTGGTGCTTTCGCATTACTGGGGGGAGGTCTCCACTGGTTCAGAAACGTCTAATTACGTAATAAAAAGTATTTTAGGCGGGTTTTTGGTAAATTTCACTATATTCCAAGTGCAAAATTTAGAAAGCAGTGCAGAACGTCAAGGAAGCAAAAGCTCGAAAACAATGCCAGAATTGGGCAACAACGAATAGGGGGAAATGACCTGCCGATGTGATGGGCTGAGGAGGAGGAGGAGGAGGAGGGAGGTCAGAGCCGGAGGTGTGGCTCGAGAAGCCCTAAAAAGCGGGCGATGAGGTGAGACGCGCGGACAATCGGACACGCTGATATGATGAAGCGATCTTCAGGTACTTCGCTGAAAGTCCCCTCAAAAAGGGGACAATATTTATCTGGGATGCTGAGGATGAAAATTCGGAGTGTGGGATTGAAAATGGCCAAATTGTTAAGGGTTTTGAAGTGGGGGTTCCCTGTAGTTTCCCAGCTCCCTAGAAGCAATCAGGGGGAAAATGGGCATCTATATAACTTTTTCATTAATGTTCATTTCCTTTGTCTGAGCATGACGCTCGTCGCTTGATGTTTGAGAATCGAGATGCTAATCTTCAAAACGATTGCCGACGATGGGGTATTGTGAGGAGATGCCTAAATGACTGCACGGGCAGATACGCTCACTCGTTCCACTACTAACGACGAGATCTACAGCTTTTCGAGATTTCAGATAAAATTTCGAAAGAGTAAAAGTATCCGTGGCTAGCAGAGCAAGAAGATGACGAAATCGCGTTCGCTTGGCTTACGGTATGATGTCGATTTCGTCATGAATGGCGAACTGCGTCTCATGGTATCCAATTTGGCCCAAATATTTTCACTTATCTTACGATTTCATGCATTTTCTTGTATTTTTAGATTCCTTTTTGCTATTAGTTGGACTGTTAGCGGCGGGTTAACGGGTGTAGGAAAGAGGGATTTTATTTTTCGACCTATATGAATAACGCAAAATGTACTTTTTATAGTGTTTTAAAGTTTTTGATTACTAGCAAGTTACAATAATATTTTAAACGAAAAAGTGGCTTTTTTTGGGGTCATTTCCCCCAAATTTTGGCCAAAAAAAATCCAAAAGTGTCGACTTTTTATATATCTTTTTCGATTATAAAATATGCTAAATGCTAATGCATGAAAATGCTAAAACGGGCTACATTTTATTTTGGGCCCGTACGGATATAATGGACCCCCCTCTAAGCGTTCAGTACCGCCGGGTTTTTGAGCAACAGGGAAGCGGAGGATCTCGCTAAACCTCCTCATATCTACGTGACCCCATAGCCCTAATGCCACTATTTTTAGAGCTATCCCCAGGGCAGACGAGCAAAGACACACGTCCACCGATGTCCAGTCAAGGATTTGTGCCCCGAGGGCCTTATATCAGGCGCCTCCCTTTTTCTCGTGAACACCCGCCTTGCCCGTGGCCATCAGTTCTCTATTCCCCTCGACCCTCCATTCCTTGTGGCCCAATCCAATGTCCCAGCGTTTTCCCGCCCGGCCACCCGGCTTCTCCAGCCTCCCCTGGCCAACCCACTATTGCGTCAACAATTCGGCCCTCCCAACAACCCGGATCCTTATTTTTGCGTGGAATTTCGTGGTTTTATTTACTTTTCCTGGGCTCCCAGCGCCGTAAAAATAATGATGCGTGAATTTGGGGATCGGCGGATGTAGAATACGGTTCTTGTATCTTTATCTCCTTGTGAGGGTTTTCGTAGGAAATTTAGAAAAGTAAAGCGCCGGGAAATCATAACAACTTTTTTATTACCCGTTCAAACGGCAAGGCTACATTACTTTCCGATGAAACACCACTGCCTTGGCTGCGAATTAGCGTTCCCCGCTTGTTATCGACCGTATTTACCCTCAAAACCCAATTCTGTCGTTTTTTGCTCGATTCAAACCTTCGCGAATCAAATCCACAAAAGTACGGTACTCTTAAATAAATAAATCCATTTTATTTCCCTAGTTTCGTAACCTGACTAAACTACTTTCTGTTAAAATACTGGCTTCCCGAAAACCTTGACTGCGAATCAGCATTCCGACTTCCTATACGACGTTTATCTTGATCATTCCTCCCAGGTTTTTACTAATGCAAGCCTTCACGAATGCAAGTTATAAAAGTAAAGGGTAGTAAAATAAATTAAAACATTTTTATTTGCCCGACCCAAAAGTTTGGTCTACATTACTTTCCTAAATGACACCCTGCTGTTTAGGGTTCCCAGCGACAATTTACGATATTCGCCTTGAAAACGGCACGAACAAAACATACATAATTCGATCTTCGCTGCTTTTCTGTTTCGTCCCCGCCTGCGTCCAAAAGTCATTAGTTCGCTAGTGATTTTTTACTTGACTATCCTCTCTTTGACGTGTAAAAGATTTCCGCTTGCCTTTTATCTATTTCTTTTAGTCAAATGGAAGCAGAAGAAGACCCTCCACCAATACACAAGCACTCCGTCTATGCAATCGGCGTCCAGGATGACTTTCATCAAGATGATGACCTCGTCGGACCATTGGAAGCGATCAAAGCCCGCGAGCGAATGGCGAGAAGGTAATTCTTTATTTTATCAAGATTCTTCTTTTATTAATAACATTTCCAAAAGCGCAGAAAATGTACCCAGCTTGCCCCTGAATTTTATCAGCAGTTTGGCTTTTACTTATCAAACAAAAATTCCTGGAGAAGGCACCGTTTCCTGGCCCATTACTAGCCCTATGTTTTGATTCGAAAACGAGTCTGGTGCGTTTCCTTTTGTTTATCCCCCACTTATCTTGCCGCCTGACCAAAAATTTTGGACTTTCCGGTCGGTGGGGGGCGAAACGTGAAAAGACGTAGCCTATTTGTCTCCGCGTTTCTCCCTGGTTTCTCTCAATACTGCTCGCAGCCTTGACTACCAAAAATAACCAAACGATCGTGCCCGTCATTCGCTATCCCGCGGTCCCGAAATTGGATTCCTATGTCTATTTGTTGTCTAAATGAAGCCGAAACCTCACCTCCATAAGCATGAGCCGCAACCGGCGAAGGCTTTGCACAAGCTGTCGATGAGGTGAAAACCGGGGGAAATGTAAAAACGCGTAAAAGCTTTGAGCGGCTTCCTTTCCAATTTTTTATGGTAGTCAGGCCAGTTAAAATGATAAACATTAAGTTTAAAGTGTTCTTTTGCACTTGCTGCCTCATCCGCACTGTTTCTTTTTGCAGCCATCACAGGGTCATGCGTATTTTGTGGCGGGAGGGGCTCGTTTCGAGGGCAAAAGGCTAAAAGAGCAGACACTTCTGGAGGGGTAAACAGGGTCGATAGGGCGGGCGGAGTACTTCCCTAACCTTGTTCAGCCGGAAATCAATTAGCGTTCTCAATTTTAGTGTTTTTCTGATTTGAAAAATGCAAGATGCGGATTGGTTTATGCTCGATTGGGGGTTTGTAAGCGATAGATAGAGTCGAAGAAACGGGTAGCTCAATAGATAAACAAATTCTTGCAATTTTACCGTCAACTTCCACTTCCGCAGCCTTTTGCCCATTTTTTTACATATTTTGCATTAGTTAGAAGAGTTTAATAACAAAAATAGGTTTAGTGGCTATGCTTATTCCTATTCTTCTTATTCTTGGACTTAATTTTCATTCCAGAATGGACTCGATCATCCCGGTCATGGGCCGGGAAGGAGCAAACATCCAGCTGAACCTCTACCGCGGACGCACTATGGCCGTGTTTACATCTGGAGGCGATTCTCAAGGTATTTCATTAATTTTGATATAACATTTTTTTAGGAATGAACGCCGCCGTCCGATCAGTCGTCCGAATGGGAATCTATCTCGGTTGTAAGGTCTACTTCATCCGTGAAGGCTATCAAGGAATGGTCGATGGCGATGAGTATATTGGTTAGTACCATAATTTTTTTTATCCTCAGGCTCTCTTCTAGATTCAAGGGTAAAAGACTTGTCGTTTGGATCTAGCCTTCCCCGAGATAAATATTTTAAAGGGAACCACCCAGTAAAAAGCGGAATTGGCAAAAGATGCTATCACGGATCGGCTTATGGTATAGGGCTTAAAATACAGAAAGACTTCGGAATTACGCTCACCGGATAGACGATACAACACTTTTTGGCACTATCACCGCTAATAACTTTTTCTGTTACATTTTTATGAGAAAGTTTTTAGTGGAAGCCTCGTGGAATGCAGTGTCAGACATCATCCAGAAAGGTGGTACTATCATCGGCTCAGCGCGATGCGCTGATTTCCGAGAGAAGGAGGGCCGAAAGAAGGTAAAAATTTTTGAGCAATAATTTATATTACTTTTAGGCTGCTCGCAACCTGATTTCTCGCGGTATCACGAATCTCGTCTGCATCGGCGGTGATGGTTCGTTGACTGGAGCAAACACCTTCCGAAAAGATTGGCCCGGGTTGATCGCCGAGCTCGTGAAGGATGGAACTGTAAGAAGAATGTTTTAGGCATATAAAACCGTTCTTAGATCACCCAAGCGCTCGCCGACGAGCACCCGAACATCCAGATTGTCGGCTTGGTCGGCTCGATCGACAACGATTTCTGCGGTAAATTAGTTTTAGTTTTTTTCTGAAAATTGGTGTGTCTTAGGCACTGACATGACGATCGGAACAGACACGGCCCTGCAGCGTATCATTGAAGCTGTCGACTCTGTGGTCAGTACAGCACAATCTCACCAGAGGGCATTCGTCGTTGAGGTAATTTACGGCGTATGATTCACGAGTTGATGTTTTTAGGTAATGGGCCGACATTGCGGATACCTGGCCCTGGTCGCTGCTCTTGCTTCGGAGGCCGATTTCTGCTTCATCCCGGAATGGCCGCCGCCATCCAACTGGCGCGACATCCTCTGCGACAAGCTGCAGCAAATGCGCAGCGAAGGACAGCGTTTGAACATCATCATTGGTCAGTTTTAGGCAGCATCGTTTCAGTTCGTGTTTTTTTCAGTCGCTGAAGGCGCGATCGATCGTGACGGAAACCCGATCACCGCCGATTTGGTGAAGGACGTCATCAAAGAGAAGCTGAAGTACGACACACGAGTTACCGTGCTTGGGCACGTGCAACGAGGAGGCTCGCCATCAGCGTTCGATCGTATCCTTGGCTGCAGAATGGGTGCTGAGGTATTATTATTATTAAGCTATCTAGAAAAATATTTTCCAGGCAGTGCTCGCCCTGATGGAGATGACTGCAGATTCTGAACCTTGCGTCATATCAATCGACGGAAATTCGATGGTAAAATACGCGTTCGAATCTATTTTCTGTGTTTAGGTCCGTGTCCCCCTGATGCAATGCGTTGAGAGGACCCAAGCCGTCCAGAAGGCTATGCACGAAAAGGACTGGGAGACGGCTGTCAAGTTGAGGGGTCGCTCCTTCCAGGTAAAGCAAAATTTATTAAATTAAACCTTGTTTTTAGCGAAATCTGGAGACCTACCGGCTGCTGACCAAATTGCACCAGGAACGCGAGAACCTCAGCGGCGGTCACAACTTCAACGTGGCCGTGATGAACGTTGGAGCCCCGGCTGGAGGTTTTTAGCGTTTTTTTATTAATATTAAAACTTTTATTCCAGGTATGAACGCGGCGGTTCGCTCGTTTGTGAGAATTTCCCTCTACCATCATTGCACTGCGTTCGGGATCAACGACTCGTTCGAGGGACTCGCAAAGGGTGATCTAACGGTTGGTTTTTATTTTTATTTTATAAATAATTTTGCTCTTTTCTTAGCAATTGAAATGGGACAGCGTGACAAACTGGGTGATGCACGGCGGCTCGTTCCTCGGCACCCAAAAACAGCTGCCCAACGAGGACAACATGGACAAGATTGCCGCGACCCTCAAGAAGTTCAACATCCACGCCCTGTTGCTGATCGGAGGCTTTGAGGTAGTTTATTATGCAAAAAGAGCTATTTTAATTTTTCTAGGCTTATCACTCGACGCTCATCCTCTCGCAGCACCGTCACAAATACCCGGAGCTCCAGATTCCAATGTGCGTCGTCCCGTGCACCATCTCCAACAATGTGCCAGGTGAAGATTGAAATATGGTTTTCAAGCTATCTTTTCAGGAACTGTATTGTCGCTTGGCTCCGACACGGCGGTCAATGAAATTTGCCAACAAATCGACAAGATCAAGCAGTCAGCTACCGGAACGAAGCGACGTGTTTTTATCATAGAGGTGAATTCTCGTATATTAACTTAAACCTTTTTAGACGATGGGCGGCTACTGTGGCTATTTGGCGACGGTATCTGCCATCGGCTCCGGTGCCGACAACGCCTACATTTTCGAAGAAAAATTCACCGTTGAAGACATCATCGAAGACGTTCGGGTGATTACGCAAAAGATGGAGATCGGCGTCCAGCGGTACCTGATCGTGCGCAACGAGTGTGCGAACAAGAATTACACAACCGAGTTTGTTGAGCAACTATTTGCGGAGGAGAGTGGAAATCGGGTAAGGACCTGTACCGTTTTTTAAAGTTGTTCTAGTTCTCCACCCGAATCAACGTCCTCGGGCACGCTCAACAGGGTGGCAGCCCAACGCCGTTTGATCGAAATATGGGTATTTTCCAAAAATTTGACGACTATTTGAGAGTTTAGGCACGAAAATGGGAGCTCGAGCAGCAGAATTCCTGATCACCAGCATGAAACAACACTGGAAAGACGGGAAGATGATCGCCAATAAGTGAGATTGGCTCGGATCACTGAATTTTTTGCTCTTTTTAGCCCGGAAGCGGCAGCATTACTTGGCCTGAACGGACGTCGCGTTGTCTTCTCTCCGGTTGCTGAACTTGCCAAGGTTCGTTCCCTTCTATATTTTCATTATCCCAATTTCAGGAGACCGACTTCACCCATCGACTCCCAAATACCCAGTGGTGGTTGAAGTTGCGCCCGTTGCTGCGTATCTTGGCCAAGCACGCCGACACCTACATGACCGAGGCCTACGTCGATTCGGACGATGACGCCGGTATTTAGATACGAAGCGATATGATAATTCTCATGACCCTTACTGTGTATTTTTAGTATTCATAGGACTGGTGCTTCGTATTTCCTACCCTCTCCGTTCAAATAGAATACCTTGTGATTATTGCAGTCAATTCTTTTTCAATTTGCCATCTTGTCAGCTCGTGTCTGTGCTTATCAGTAGCTGTGAATAGGAATAAAGATAGAAACATGCTTACAAGCAAGGAAAGGACGTGCAATCCGATAATATACTAAAATTGGTCCCTAGAATTAAAAAAATTCTGCAGTAAATAGAAGGTCCGTGTAGATGGGGTTAGCTGCGAAGCTGATGGAATCACTTTTCTAGCTAAATTTTCTCCTCTCTTATCGCCCTTTCAATCGTTTGATGCACGAAATAATCCGGCCGCTCGCGAAAGTGCCCACTATTTGTTTTTTCGCTGGGTTCTGACCCGTGCCGGAAAAGAGCGTGCCGATACAACGTGTTGAGGGCTTGCGTTTTGGGTTTCAAGGCCGTTTTTGGTGATGTATTAGGCCCGGCGTTGATATTTTGAGCGTCCAGTATTCTAGATATAACAAATCTTTCTTAAATACTTTTAAAAAATATTCTGTAAGCAAAATTTCTATTTATTAACACGATCAGGTCGATCGAACTTTATCTTTTAGGATCCGGCGCTTTTTCAGTAAATCGCTATCTTTCTACATGCTTTTAAAAGCCAGGAAGCGACTGGGCTGTTCCAGAGGAAAACCCCATCCAGACATCCTCCGACATGTCGGTGGGGTGATCGTTGCCCGCAACTCTCCCCCGGCTGCTCGGCGCTACAATCTGCTACTGACACACACAATTATCTCGGCATTTCTGGCGGCCATCTCTGCGCCTCCTCGCCGAGATTCCGAGATATCGAGGCCACCACCACACCGGCCCTCTCAAATAGAGACTGTCCACTGCCCCGCGTGTTCGCCCTCCGACCCCGCCCCGGGGGAATCGATGCACCGGTCACCTCCTAGCAATTGTTTGCCTTTTTATATATTGCTTTGACGGGGTTGCTTTTGTTTACGCGCGCTTCAGCGGGTCGGTGGGCTCATGAACGTAAATATAGTCATCATTTGAAATTCAGCAGTAGAAAATGTCATTTTCTCCGCTAATTTCTTCCTCAACTCAAATAGAGATAACACTGACCCGCTCATTGTTCAGGTAACCCACGATGGCCTACACGAGCCTCGTCACCGATCTGCCCGTCAACGGCAAAAAGTACAAATTTTTTGACCTGACGGCCCTGAAGGATGACCGCTATGGTAGGAACCACAAAATCCTTTAACCAATTACTTTCAGAAAAACTGCCCATCTCCATCCGTTATTTGTTGGAGTCGGCTGTCCGATACTGCGATGATTTCCATGTAAAGAAGGTGGGAAAAGCGTAGCCAAACCGGCTTTTATCGCGGAATTTGGTTTATTGTTATATCACGTAAAAACTAATTTATACACAGAAATTTAGGCCGATGTCGAGACGATCCTGAACTGGCAAGAGATGCAGACGGCTCAGGCTGAGATTCCGTTCAAGCCGGCCCGCGTGATTCTGCAGGATTTCACGTGAGTATTAACCCAACTATCTCGATTTTACGTAAGTATTAATAGATCTTTCAACGCTATTTTCGTAACCTTAAAACTGTATCCATCTTAGCGGTGTCCCTGCGGTCGTCGACCTGGCCGCCATGCGTGACGCCGTGCAGCACATGGGCGCCGATCCGGCCAAGATCAACCCGGTGTGCCCGGTTGACTTGGTCATCGACCACTCGGTCCAGGTGGATGCTTACGGAAGGTGTGAACTCGATGATAAGCAGAAAATTCCGGATTTTTAGCCTTGATGCTCTGGCCAAAAATCAGTCGATCGAATTCGAGCGTAACAAGGAGCGCTTCAACTTTTTGAAGGTGCTGTATAACTGGCAACATAAATAGCAATTTTTAGTGGGGCTCGAAGGCGTTTTGACAATCTGCTGATCGTCCCTCCTGGCTCGGGCATCGTCCACCAGGTCAACCTCGAGTATCTGGCGAGGACGGTGTTTGCTGATAAGGTAAGAAATTAGCCATATGTAGAGAAATCATGAAAAATTTAATAAGACAATTTATTTTAGGACGGCGTTCTCTACCCCGACTCGGTTGTCGGTACCGACTCGCACACAACCATGATCGATGGTTGTGGAGTCCTTGGATGGGGTGTTGGTGGCATTGAAGCCGAGGCCGTCATGCTCGGACAGCCCATCTCCATGGTATGCGATACTTTAAGACTTCCAGTCCAGAATTCTACAGGTCATCCCAGAAGTCATCGGCTACGAACTGACCGGCCATCTTCCTTCCGTCACCACCAGCACCGATCTTGTGCTGACCATTACCAAGGTACAAATAAAAATTTAGAAAAATATGAAGGGTTCTAGAACCTGCGTGACCTCGGCGTCGTCGGAAAGTTTGTCGAATTCTTCGGAGCCGGTGTTGCTTCCCTCTCCATTGCGGATCGGTAAGCGCGATAATACCAATCCAAAAAGGTGCAATTTACAGCGCCACCATCGCCAACATGTGCCCGGAATATGGAGCCACCGTCGGCTTCTTCCCAGTTGATGCCCGTACCATTGAGTAAGGTCAAAGAGACAGTAGCTGGTGATGATGAAATTTAGCTACCTCCGCCAAACTGGTCGTGATGAGGAGGTGATCGCTCGCACGGAAGCCTACCTGAAGGCCAACCACCTCTTTGTCGACTATTCCGATGTTAACTTTCGGCCAAACTACACCAAGGCATGGCTTGCAACATCAAAGGAGATTTAACGACCCTTACAGGTACTGAAGCTCGACCTGGGCACCATTGTCCCATGCGTCTCGGGCCCGAAACGCCCCCATGATCGTGTGGATCTTGACAAGCTCCACGCCGAATTCAAGGAGGGTCTTGGCGCCAAGGTCTCCTTCAAGGTAAAGTTTTTAGAAATAGACAATAAGATTGCATTTTAGGGCTTCGGGCTGAAGCCTGACGAGCTTGCCAAAGACGGTCAAGCTGTCGGTGGACGGTCAGGAGACGGAGCTGCATCACGGATCGGTCGTCATTTCGCATCACCTCTTGCACAACACCTCCAACCCTCGGTCATGCTGGCTGCTGGATTGGTGGCGCGTAAGGTAGAGCATCATGTTTGGATATTGAAGAAAATTTATATTTCCAGGCCCTGGCAGCTGGACTGAAGGTCCCACCGTTCGTCAAGACTTCTCTGTCACCCGGCTCTGGTGTTGTCACGAAGTAGGATACCAATATTCGGCCGATTACCCGTTTTAAGGTATCTCGAAGCTTCCGGACTGCTCCCCGACCTCCAGAAGCTCGGCTACCACATTGCTGGCTATGGCTGCATGACCTGCATCGGAAACTCGGGACCCCTGCACGATGCCGTCTCGGCCGCTATTGAGGATGTAGGTCCTTTAGAATTTCTTCATTTTTCTTCTAGAACAACCTGGTAGTGTCGGTGTCCTTTCCGGCAACCGCAACTTCGAGGGACGTATCCACCCGCTCGTCCGCGCCAACTACCTCGCCTCCCCGCCGTTGGTGGTCGTCTACGGACTCGCCGGAAATGTCAACAAGGACATCTTCAATGAACCGATCGGCCACGGAACTGATGGAAAGGCCGTCTACTTCAAGGATGTTTGGCCGACGAGGGAAGAGGTTAGTGATTGTATACAAAAATTTAAATTACTTTTAGATCGCCGAAATCGAGGAGAAGTACGTTCTGCCGCAATTCTTCAAGGAGGTAGTTTGCTTATTTTGATAGACTTACCCTTTTTAGGTGTACGCCACCGTGGAGCTCGGTTCGCCCGACTGGCAAAAGCTGGAAACCCCTCAGGTTTAGGCAGAAAGATTTTAGATGAACAGGATTTTAGGCGAAGCTCTACCCCTGGGACCAATCGTCGACGTACATCAAGAAGGTCCCCTTCTTCGAGACGATGGTTTGTATCTGAAACAGAAAATATTGATTGAACTAAATTTAGACGCGCGAGCTGCCGAAGCAAGGCTCCATCGAGAACGCCTACGTGCTGTTGAATGTCGGCGATTCCGTGACGACAGACCACATCTCGCCTGCCGGATCGATTTCCAAGGTGATTTAGGATTTTGCTAATGAAATTTTAATGTTTTCAGACATCCCCAGCAGCGCGCTTCTTGGCGTCGAAGGGACTGACGCCACGCGACTTCAACACATACGGAGCTCGTCGTGGAAACGATGAGGTGAGTCTTGAATGGTTTATTTTTACCCATAATCAGATCATGGCTCGCGGAACGTTTGCCAACATTCGATTGGTCAACAAGCTGGCATCAAAGGTGAGCTTTAAAAGCATCAAATTTGTTAATTCCTAGCTAATTTGTTAGTTAGCTCTGATAAGAATTGAAGAATTAAAACTTTTCTAAGTGTATCTAAATGCTTTCTGGTTGGCCCCCAAACCACCCACGTGCCCAGCGGTCAAGAGCTGGACATCTACGACGCCGCCGAGCGATACCAAAAGGAGGGCCACCCGTGATCATCCTCGCCGGAAAGGAATATGGCTGCGGATCATCTCGAGATTGGGCCGCCAAAGGACCGTATCTTCAGGGAGTGAAGGCCGTCATCGCCGAGAGCTTCGAGCGTATCCATAGGTTTACTTTAATTAGTTGTTAGAACTTGATTTTTAGGTCTAACCTAATCGGTATGGGCATCGTCCCACTTCAATTCACGGCCGGCCAAAATGCCGACTCATTGGGGCTGACCGGCAAGGAACAATTCTCCATTGACCTGCCCGACACGCTGAAGGCGGCCGACATCCTCAAAGTGAAAGCCTCGAACGGTACCTCCTTTGACGTGCTATGCCGCTTCGACACTGAGGTCGAGCTGACGTACTACCGTAACGGCGGTATTCTACAGTACATGATCCGGAAGCTCATCCAATGAGCACTTTTCCGCCTTACAATTCTCTGCATTCTTGTGAATTCCTCCCCCCGCCTGAATCTGTGTTGTGATGTGTAGCGATTCGTATTAGGCGCCCGTGCTCCTCCAATGTGATAGATAAAAGTTTATTAGATAGTTATGTCCATGCCCGTAGAAATCATGAAATACAACTGAAATAAATGTGGGTGAGCGGCAGATTTTTACCCGAACAAGAAGGCGAGAATTGGTGAGTTTCGTTAAATTTTACACGAAAGAAGCAAAATAACGGGGGAGAGGGGGGTCAAACAATGCGGGGTACAAAAAGCCGCCAAAAAGATTTACTTCAGAGTGGCTTCGTCCGGATTTGTTCCATGCTTCTTCGCAAACGCCATAGCGTAGCACTTCGTGAGCGTCCTTGCCAACGCCGACCGCTCCTTTTTCTGCATTGGCTTGGCCTAAAAAAATTTCGTTAGGCGCAAATCGGAACCCTACCTTTCTGCTCGCGCTACTTTTTACGTTGGCCAACAGTGGTTTGGCTTGGGGCATCTTGGCGAGTCGCTTCAGGACTTTGTCGGATACTTTGCTAAACAAAAATGTGGTTGATTAGTTTAAAAGCTTACTCTTCCCAATAGCCAACTTTTCCGGCCGCCGTAATGGCCTGGGCAACATGAGCGAACCAGCACTCCACCTTGCCCGCCGGATCGTAGCTGAAAAATAAGGAGGAAAGTCTGTTTGAAAACTGCGCAACGTACTGGAACGAAAAAGCAGTATCGAAAGGGCCGGATGTCCTTGTAAAATGCGAATCCGAAGTCGTATTGGTCAATGTCAGACATCCAGGCAAGTACTACCTACAACAAAGAAGATGAAGGAAATATGATAAAAAACCCACTTTGATAACTTCACCGTCTTCGAAATGACGGGTATCGTCAGGGCCCGTCGACACGGCGTTTAGATCGAGTACCTAAAAATTGAAAAAATCAATGTCAATCGGAAATCCTTAGAAAGCCACTGCGATCCATGATAATGTGAAATTATTACTTGAAAATTGTAGATGTAGGCAGGCCAATATTCCTTCTTTCCCTTTTTGTTCCATGGTGCCCACACCAAATCTCCGTGACGAAGATTTTGCGGGTTACGATCAGCCGCCAGGTCGACACGGTATTCCTTGAAAGGCCATTGGTGCAGAGATACCCAAAAACACACCTTTTCCTTGATTTGAGCCGCCACTCCAGAGCCGAGGAAAACGAAACTCAATTGGTCACCGTCGAGCTCGAGTTCGAAGGCGGGTCGCTAAACAAGAGGCTCCTTAGAAATCATAGAAATACCGGCGATTCTGGCTCGAGAGATGGGAAATCCTCCAGGTTATTGCTTTTCAAAAGTTCGACATCGCCGAGTTGTTGATAGAAAGCCTTCATTTGCTCGTAGCTGCAAAATAAACTGATCTATACGAGACATCTATATGTACCTACCTTTGGGACGGCTGGTAGGCGATCGGGAAGTGCAGCGAATAGGGGAAGATCCTGACGAGGTCGCCACCTCCCTTACCATCGTATTGGGCGTACTCGCTCGGTTTCTAAGCGGGGACACTTGTTCGAAAAATAGGAAAGCTTACAAAACAATGCGGCGTCCACTGGCAGTATTCATTTAGCGCGACGAGGTCCTGGATAGCCGGGTCGTAGCCATCACCGAAGCGGTTCCGCATTTCTATTTTTGGCCACGGCTCGTCAGCGATTCCAGTGACGATGAATCTGAAATAGTTTTATAGCAAATAGGCTTCATAAATATCGGAATCAGCAGCCCAGGCCGTAAAGTCGTACCTTGCCCGTCCGGGAGGCGGATCGAGTTTCGCGAACTTCGGCGGCTTCTTCGCAGGGGTGGTGGAATGGCGCTTGCGCTGGTTACGCGACGATTTCAACGACATCTCACTTTCTGCAAAAAAACTGTTTTAGGAGCTTCAATAATCATCAATCACCATTTCAAAAACACGTACCTTCGGCCTCCTCCTCAAAGCCAAAAGGGTCGAAGTTGTCGGCTGGTTTTGCGGCGCTCGTTGACGCCAGTACCGGCATTTCGACGATAGCTTCTGATGGTGTCGAGCGTTCGCGAAGTACCCGGCGTGCAGGTTTCGGTGGTGTCAACATCTTTGGATCAACGCGCAGCTTGATCGGAGTTCGCTCCCTCGGAGACTTGATTGGAGATGCAGCCTGAAAAAATCAGATATACCAATAGGTAAAAAGCAACCTCTTTCTTCGGTGATCCCTCTTTTTGACTTGTTGAAGCAATCGGCACCTCTTCCGGCTCAACTGCGATGCTCTCATCCTTGTTAGGCGATACTGTCTCGGTGATAGACGAGCCAAAGGTTGCTGTGTTCTTCTCCGCGACAATATGCGGTTTCTCCTCACCGACAGCGGCGGGATGTTCGGGCAACGACTGAAAACCAGGGTGAATAAGGGCTCAATACGCAAAGCTTCACAAACCTCGTTCGGGAACGTTTGCGCGGGAACGTTCGGCTTGGCAGGTGGAAATACTTGGACGGGAGCAGCCGTTTTCTGCTTCTTGGGACCGATGGTCGGCTTCTCTTCATCCGTGACCCTTGTAGTTACTGGAACCGCCTAAACACCCAGCTTTTACGTGGAAAAGGGAAATAAAAACCTCATTATTCCGGGATGACTTCGTCTGGGTCGGCGTGGCAATCGGAAGTTCATGCTGCTCGGGTGAGGACGACCAATCCTGATACTAAAATCAATAAACATTAAGGAGCTGCGTTTTAGAAACCTCAGCCTCGCCTTCGGATTCCGGCGGCTCATCTATGGTCGAAATGCGAGTCGGTTTATGGTTTTGGGCGGGCAGCTCAGGCTTATTCTCCGACCCATCAGAATGTAATAGCGGCAATGCTTCAGGTTGCTCGCGCTGCCACGGTGCTTTCGCTAGCTCGTTACACAGGATCTTACTGAAAAAGCAAATTGCAAAATAAAACTGCCGTAAATCACCATATTCCTGCCGGAAAGCTGAGTCGCGTTTTAAAACCGTCTTCTGCCGCAAGGGTCACTGTGAAAACCTCTCCTGTCCTCTCGAGATGGTCGACAGACGTAATAACTAAAAAAATTGGTTTCTAGAAAGTTCTTCTTCTCCCTATCCGTCCCCTTCCAAAAAATCACCATGAGCTGGCTCACCAACGGCAGGCGAGTTCTCCTCCATCTGCTGCGAAGGGCCGATCAATCTTCACCTAAAAAATGAATCTATTAGGATTAGGACATTTACAAAGCGTGAGAAGAAGTTTATGAGTCAATGATCACGTTTCCATTCTAACTACAGGGTGTCCCAACCCCCCCGCCCCCCGATCGGGATTTTTTTTCTCGATTTTCGGCATTTTTCATGCCAAAAGGACACGCTTCGTTTGCCCAAAACGCAATTTAACCCGTTTAAAGGGATGCCGACGGCATAGTCAATCGGTTACGCGCGGGAAAGAAAATGTCTCTGCGCCTCTCCCCGGGGCGCGCTCTCTTCCCTGTTGGCTACTTGCCAATTTGTTGATGAGGGGGGATCGACACATGCCGTCGGCAGCCCTTTTAGCGATATCCAAGCTATGTTTTCGCAAAAGGCTTTCAAAAATCTCCAATCTATCAATCTTTTCCAGAGGCTTCGAGTTTAAAAACGGAATTTGGAGCGTCTTGTAGTCAAAATCCGGACTGCCCCCCCCCCAAGTGCATTAGCACCAGTAGAAGAAAATCCGCCCGTTTTAAGGCATTAGTAAATAGTAGAAAAATTTCAAAATTGTGAGGATCGGCGAGACGTGATGGACTCGCCTTTCCGGGAGCTTTCGTTGGATACCTAAATCGTAAAAAACGGAGAGGTCTGCGGCCGGCAAAGGGGGGGGGGGGGGGTTGGGACACCATGTACTCGTTTCGATAAGCAATGTCTCTGTTGCATGCTTACAAACCCGGTTGTGCTTTCTAAAATAGCAAATCCTCAAATTAACTCGATTTTTCGGATTCATATGGATTGAAATAGTGCGGGCTGTGGCGAGAGTGTGTCTCTTGCCGTCTGGCGCTCTCCCCTGGCACCCACTATTCCATCAGTATGACTGGTAAGATGCGCATGATTTTCACAAAATTCCCGAAAAAAAATTCCGGCCGGTTTTTATCGTTTCCGGATTCCGGTGCCTTGACTTTACCGGATTCAAACATGCGGGAAACCCTCGCTATACCGTAGTCAACCCAGGGCGCGCATGCAATTCGCGTCAGGACGCGCGATTTCTGGTCAGCACATGGATTCTCTTTCGAAATTTTTGGACGAAATCGTAAACATCGGATTCGTTGAAGCTATTTTGATTACTGATAGCCCATCATATACGATAGTTATCCCCACTTTTTGAGGGCTTATGCGGAAGTTATCGGGGGAAAGCGGGCGCTAGGAATCGGGGTTCGAAAGAGAGCCCAGACAGGGCAGAGATGCGCGAGAGGCAGGCTTCGGCCCGCAGGCGTTCTCGCCGAGCTATTGGGCAACACCACCCGGCTCGCCATACAGTTGCGCAGCGGCGATCCTTTGCTGCCAGACCGGCTGCCTTATTAGCGCACTTGCATTAAGGTTATGATCCTACCCTCATTTCGGGCTTTTCATTGTTGGATTTTCGAACAAAGCTCTGACTTTTGACTTTGATTACAATATGAAACGGTTCTTTCAAAGGGTTTCCAAAGATCAATGAATACTCTTCGATCTATCGCTGAGCTTTTTGGGTTTCTATATGTCTTCCTGCGGTGCTAATGCACTTGGGGGGGGGGCAGTCCCGATTTTGACTACAAGACGCTCCAAATGCCGTTTTTTAAACTCGAAGCCTCTGGAAAAGCTAAGCCAAGCCTAAGCCTAGGCTTAAGCATAAAACCAAGTGCTTAAGCGGAGTCTCTAACCCTTACTACCAATTTCGGACTGCCCCCCCCTAACTGCATTAGCACCCTTCCTGCTTTGATTTGAGTTTCTCGTATTTTACTGTTTTTTTCAGTGTGCCCCTTGCGTTAGACTATTAACGCTGGCGCATGGAGAACGGCGGCGACCCGACACAGGATTTGCGGGGGGCTCCAGAAGAAGTGGTGGAGGTTTTTCTTGCTGACTCTTCACTGTGTTTCTTTTAGATGGACCTCAGTGAGCAAGACGATGAAATGTCGGACATTGTCTCCGATAAAGACGTCGAATCTATGGACACATTTGATCGGCTGCCTTCTGTACAAAGTAAACTTTCCAAGTTGTGCTCCAATTTTCTTTTAGACAACACGCAGTATTCCGCAGAAGAGGCCAATGATCCGGACGATCTTTATCGACCGGAAGGCATGCTAGAGCTAGAGATTGATAAATTCAGGTAGTTTGTAAGTAATTGGTTTTATCTCCAGTTTTAGCGAGTTCGCTCGAGGCCCTGCCGACGTTCAGCAGCGGCTCTCCAAGCCCGTCTTCGTTCGTGGCCTGCCCTGGAAAATCTTAGCTATCCCAAGGTTGGTGGAGACAGCGCTTACTAATAGGTTTGCAAGCGTTACCGTTTTGCCAATTCAACCCTCTTTAGGGATCAGAATCGCTGCTCTGGCGCGCGCACCAACAAGGCCCTCGGGTTCTTCCTTCAGTGTAATGGTGATTCCGACATGGTCACCTGGAGTTGCATCGCGTCAGCTACGCTCAAGGTATAATCTTTTTGTATTGAATATCCAATGCTCTAGGTGGTCAACCAAAATGGCGGAGAATCTCACCAGCGCCGTATCTCGCACACCTTCTACCCGAAGGAAAACGACTGGGGCTATTCTCAATTTCTGAGTTGCGATGTGAGTACTGTGGGCTTGTTCTTGAACTGCTTTTTTAGCAATTGCTGAACCCGGAAAGCGGCTACATCCGCAACGACATGATTCGATTGGAAGTTCTCGTCTCGGCCGATGCTCCTCATGGTGTTCAGTACGTTATTATAGTTTTCGTGATGGTTTTGTCTAGGTGGGACTCGAAGAAGCATGCGGGTTACATCGGTCTCAAGAATCAGGGAGCAACCTGCTACATGAACTCATTGCTGCAAGCCTTCTACTTCACCAACCAGCTGAGAAAAGTTTGCTAAAGTTTCTGGATATATATTGAGGGCATTGCAGGCCGTGTACGAAATGCCGACCGAGGAGGACGACTCTGAGTCATCGGTAGCCTTGGCCATGCAACGGGTGTTCTTCGACCTCCAGTATTCCGATAAGCCGGTATGCGAAATTCTCCCCGATTTTGTATGTTTTTTAGGTGGGCACGAAGAAATTGACGAAAAGCTTCGGTTGGGACTCCCTCGACTCGTTTTTGCAACACGACGTCCAAGAATTGTGCCGCGTGTTGCTCGACAACCTGGAAAGCAAGATGAAGGGCACTACGGTATTTGAGTTTTGTTGTTTCATCTCTTTTTGCTTAGGTCGAGGACACGATCCCGCATCTTTTCAAAGGGAAGATGAAGTCCTTCATCCGTTGCCTGAACGTCGACTACGAGAGCTCCCACGCCGACGATTTTTACGATGTACAGCTGAACGTCAAGGGGAACAATAACAGTTAGTTGTAATTTCTGGCGTAAAACTGTACTTTTTTAGTCCTGGAGTCCTTCCGCGATTACGTCGCCCCTGAGCGGCTGGATGGCGAGAACAAGTATGATGCCGGAGATTACGGGTTGCAGCCAGCAGAGAAGGGTGTCAAATTCTTGAGGTATTTTCCTATTTTGAGTAAATTTATCTCTGGCTTCAGCTTTCCGCCGATATTGCATCTTCAATTGATGCGCTTCCAATATGATGCGGCCATGGATGCTAACGTCAAGATCAATGACAGGTAAATTTGTTGTTATTCGAAATATGGTTTCCGTTTTCTAGGCTCGAGTTCCCGGAGCGCCTCGACCTCAACCCGTTCATCGAAGGCAAGGGCGAGGATGAAGACTACAACTACGTGCTACACGCCGTCCTGGTCCATTCTGGCGACTTCCACGGCGGGCACTACGTCGTCTTCATCAACACCAAGCTCAACCAGCAGCATTCTTGTGTCAGTTTCTTCTCTTAAGTTTTTATTTCTTTTTTTAGTGGTGCAAATTCGATGATGACGTCGTATCCCGTTCCTCATTCAAGGACGCTGTGACGGCGAACTATGGAGGCGAAGATCCGGAGACCCTCGGTCGGACGTATACCAACGCGTATATGCTTGTTTACATCCGGCAATCTTCCCTAGGTGAGGATTTGTGTTTTTTTTTGGCCGATTGGCGACATTCATGCATTTTTACGCTCAATTTTGCATTTTTTAGACAAAGTGCTGAGCCCGATCACCGATGATGACATCCCGCACCATCTGCGCCATCGTTTCGAGGTTGAACGCAACGAGGAGGCCTATCGCAAGAAGGAGAAACAAGAAGCCCATCTTTACACGGATATCTTCGTAGGGATTTATCGCTTGCACATATCCGACTTTAGTTGATCCAAGAGGAAAAGTTCCAAAACCACCACGGTTTCGACCTCTTCGATGCCCGTATCGTGGATGAGGAATGCTCGCGGGAGCGCGTTCGCAAGAAGATGACCATCGACGAACTCTACATGTTCGTCGCTCAGCGATTGTTCGGCAATCAATTGTCTGCATTGGTATGGTATTGACCACGTTTTGTACTGTTTCTTTTTAGCCTATGCGCAACGACTTCCGGCTGTGGCTGTTCTCCGATAACACGCATCGTGACGACCTGACTCATAGCAGCTCTTTGCCGCGCCTGCGTCCCACCCAGCTGATCTCGCGGGAAAAAAAGGTATTTCCTGGAGGCAAAACTAATTTTCCATTTATTTTTTTTTAGTTTGTCGAGGATGCATTCGACAGTGACCGCAACCTCATCTTCGTCGAGACGGCCCCGCCATCTACACGAACCCTGAGGCCCTACGACGATAAAAGTGGCTTTTTATTTTGTTTATAAACGTAGTATTTAGATGAGATGCTCATCTTCCTCAAGCTCTACCAGCCCCACCTTCGGACACTGACTTATGTGGGACATCTGATGATGAAGTACCGGGAGCCGCTCAGCCACTACCACCGCACCATTTGCGAGCTGACCTCATTGCCTCCTGATGCGAAGCTGTCTTACTATGAGGTTTGTTATTAACTTTTTGAAAAATTGTTTCCAAGAATGAATGTTATTTTAATCTTTTTTCCCAGGAAATTGCTCCGGACCGAGTGCGAATGGTCGCCGATCCGAATGCGCAAATGTGCACCGATGGCGTGATCACGGAGATTGTGGACGGCGTCATTCTCATCGTGCAAAACGATGCGGAAACGGACACCTACAATAGCCTGGCGGTAATTTGGCCTTTTACTTCTTACCCGATTTTTAGATTCACACCTCCGAACTGTACAACAATATCGACATCGAGCTCGTGCAGAACATTGAGAACACGCAGTTCCTCTTCCAGCAAATCGACATCACGCCGCCGATCCTCACGCAGATCCATTTGGTGGGGTTTCTCTCCTTGTTTCCACGCGCCATGGCTTATCTTGCAAAAATTTATTTTCAGAACTGGGGCGTCCCTGAGCTGTGTAATTTCATCGGAAAGAAGATCAACTTCGACCCGGAGCGCATCTTGCTATGGAAGATGTCCGCCTACAACGAGAAGCCGACAAATTTCCTCAACGACCAGCAGTACCGGAATTTCAAGGTTGACAGCTTTCGAATATAATTTTAGAATTATTTTTAGGTGAAAGATGTCCTGGGATTGAGTGGCGTCAACACACATGATCCACGGCGCCATAAAAGGTTTTGATTTCTTCAAATTAAAATCTTTTGCTTTAGGTATCGCCTCGTCTACACCAAGATGCCAGTTCCGGTCGCCGATCTCGAGAACCGGAAGCAGATGAAGATCCAGATGATGGATGAGAAGCTAAACGTCTCTGTGGGTTTTTTTTTTAAATTTGGAACTTTTTTAGTAATCAGGTAACAAGTTTTTACTGATACTTTGTTCTAGGACATCACCCTGTTCCCGCCTCGCCATGGCACGGTCGGTGATCTGCTCGAGGAAGCCAAGCGCGAGTTCAAGTTTGCCGAGAATGGCACGGGGCAATTGCGGTAAGATTCCATCAACTTTTCGCAACCCCAAATTAGACTCGTCTACGTCGGGGTCTCACCGGCCACCACCCGCGTCTTCAACGTGCTGGAGAATTCATTGAAGATCAGCGACGTCTTGCAGAAGACGGTCAACTCTTCAATGCACACGGTATGCCTTTTTGGATTTTGCTAAACAGTCACACCAGGCGCGAGTGGAGGAAATCCCGAAGGATCAGCTGCGGATCGGGGCCAACGAGCATCTCATGCCCGTTGCGCATTACGACAAGGAGCCGACGCGCATGTTTGGGGTTCCGTTCTTGTTCAAGGTACGTTAAGAATTTTCAAGACAGAGTTAACTTTTTTTCAGGTGTCCGATCGCGAACCGTTGGCTACCGTTCACGAACGGCTACGGCAAGTGCTGGACGTGCCCGAGAAGGACTTTGAGAAGGTAGCTACGCCTTATTTCAATTTTTATGAAACCTTTTTCAGTACAAATTCGCTCTGTTGCTCCAGAACAAGGTCATCCGCCACATCGATCTGAAGGAGGAGGGCAAATTCGTCAATCTCGCCGAGATGCGGGCGGTTCAGCCAAACAATGCGGTGAGTTCGTTTCCGCCTTTCTCAGGAAGGTTGTGTTTTTTTCAGTTGTCGGCGTTCGGATCGATGCCGCTGCTCGGGATCGACCATTTGAACAAGTCCCGCGGCGCCCGGTCTGGACACATCACCGAGAAGCCGATTATCATCCACAATTGAGGTGTGTTTTTTGGATATCTTGTCTTGCATTTACTTAAGTAATTCTCATGAATAACCAACCTTTTTTCAGCCTCATCCGGTTGCAACTTCTTCGCCCTGTGAACAATCCCAAATACGTGCCGCGCGCTGCCTTTCTCCATTTACGACCGTTCTTCACCCCTCTTTCCCCCAATTTTTCTCAAGGTCCCCCGGTGATTCTGGTGTGCTCCTATTGTCATTTCGGTGGCCCCTCCAATGATTGTTGCCACGGCGCCCCCCTCACTTTTCGCTGTGTATTCTTGGACTGCTTCTACCGGTGTGGCAATTCATTAAAGTGATTGGGCGGTGGAGGAGCGATTTTTTAGGAGTTTTTGGCCTATGTTAGGCCGGCATCAACATGTCACAGCCACCATTCGCCGAAAATCCCCTGGTAATTCAATTCTCCATTGCTCAGTATCTTTAAGCGATTTCTCTCAACTGCTCTCTCTACCCGGGCCCTCCTCCTCCTCCCCCTCCTTTCCCCACTCTCTTCCCCCCTCATTGTAAATTGTGCTTATATGCTGTACATTCGTCGTGACAGTGATACCGACATTTATTCGCTCCCTTTTCACGCACCCCAAAAAATTTACCTGTTATTTATTAGGGGCCCCGGAGAGTATGTGGCTATGATCGGCGGTTGTTGCCCTCCTCCTTCTCATGGCCCTTGCCGCCGCCCCCACCTTCGGGATCAGCGCTAACGGATAACGTCGTCGTTATTTTGGGCGTGTTCTAGTGTTCTGTTTCGATTGTTATCAAAGAGATAGTAAACTCTCATACCATGAACATGTTACCGTTGACATTGAAACTTTTTCAGGATGAGCAATACGAATTTTTTGGGGCTGACACATGTCCGCTTTATCTATCGGATACGAATATTCGCAAGCGCTATCCCGTTGCCCAAATAGTTCTTATATGACGCCTTCACCACCAAGCTAGTGTGTTGCTTCGCTTCTCCGACTGCAGTAAGGGTATTTGCCTTCCTTCCCCCCTATAGATATAAACAGCGCCCACTGAATCTTTGCACGAGTGTGAACACGGCTTCTCCTCCCACCCCCTCACCCCTCACATTCAGTCATCATTTGTATTGGTTTCATCTGTGCGTGTGTGAGTGTTTCATAAAGTTTCCCCTCCCGTGGCTCATTCTTTAGTTGATTTTGCGAATTGTTTGTTGTTTTTCGGACCCCGCGTCAGCTGCACCAATGATGGCCCTCCCCCTTTGTCTTTGGCTGTATTTTTGGGCACTTATCGGACGGGCCGGAGAATAAATGAAATTTTAACTGACAAAAATTTGATGCCGGCACCACGAGTCGTACAATTCGAGCTCCTCTACTGATAGTAGGATTGTGTCGGGGGTAGCGTAGCAACCGCTATTCGGCCTCTGGATGTCTACACCTAAATATAAGAGGGTGACGATCTCTGTGCGCTGCCCCGTTCGCTGGTCCCTGCATTTGCGTTCAATTGCCCCCACCTCGGGCTCCAAGTCTTCGTCATATCGTAAGCGATTTCAAGTCGCGTTTCGTTTTACCTAGGATTTTTAGTCACTTTAGTCAAGGCTGTGTAGCCTGACAACTAGAATACGAAATCCAATAGCAGACAGCTATTTTCCCCATACCTTGGTCGCACGAGGTATCGATTTTTGCAGCGTTTAAGCAGGCAAGCAACGTCAGCTTTCGTTAATGCGCGATCGGCCCAATACAAATTTGGTATAAGGCCGTCCACCTGCTGGTGTAGCCCGAGGTATCATATTTATTTAGCCAAAATCTGCGCGTTGTTGTCTTGGGCTGAGCGCAATTTTGTCATTCTTCCAAAAATGCCGCCATTCACGCCAAAACATGCTGGCGATAAATCAGTCACCAAGGAAGCTCCGGTCAGTGTTTTCGCTGATAGCTTCGTTGCTCAAATTTTATACGTTTATAGTTTGTCACAAGGGAGTTTTCTTTGAAATAATTCATTTTTGTCGCATAGCTTTCCTGCCTTTACCTGAAATATATGACTTGAGATATACATTATTTTTCAGAAGGGTAAAATGATCTCCGAAGCGGGTTATATGGAGCTGATGAAAAACTGCTCAAGGTGGAATTCACGGGCGATCAATGAGAGAAAGGTTCGTACACCGAAATTCATAAGACGTTACGTCTTCGGAATACGGAATTAGTTAATAGTTGTAACGATTCAATTATAGCGCCGTCTGCCGTTCTTTGATCAAGAGACTTCGAAAGCTCACGATGCCTGGGCCGGTCTACATCGAACTCCATACCATCGATACCCTAGCGACAACCCGGAACATGTGAGTGCTGGACGTCCTTCGCTTTGAACCCTTTTTTAGGTTATTCGCTACAAGCAGCTGCGCTGGAAGCAGAAGGCTTCCGCTCCTCCTTCGGACAAAGCGCTCTACGCCCTTTTCGTACGCCAAAATCCGGCGATTGCTGATGCAGCAGCCAAGCAAGGAAATTCCGAGCTTACCGGTAACATAATGCTGAGTACGACAAAACCCTGGCTTAAGAGCTTGTTCCTGCTAACGACAACTCGATGGATGCTTTTGTGGCTCAAGAATTGGCCGGAATTCCGCCGCCTTCTGTTCCGACCGGAAAACGGAAATACGTGAGTTATACCTTTTTGACAATGTAATAATATAACGTCCGGCCCATCAATATTAACCCAATTTAGACGCGCCTCTGAAAATACCATTTTCAGAATTTTCAGGACGACTTCGTGGGCGAGGACGACGAGCTGTACAACTTTTCGGATAGCGGCTCGGACAATGAGGATTGGGCGGCCAAGCGTCGCGGCCGCAAGTCAAAGCCGTCGACGATGAAGGAAAAGCGGAAGGTTGGCTCTCCTTTCTGCGAGACCGCGCCGCGCTCAGAATTTTTCATTTTCAGCACTTTTCTCTTCTCTTGGCCCCACATTATTCTCGGTGTCACGCTCCTAGGAATGGCGCTCGCGCTACCGTATTTACCCTCCAGGGCCCGGGTTTTTGGGAAAATCTAGGCAGACTTTTGCCAAAGTTGCGGAAATACGGTACTTGCGCGGGCGCTAATTCTGACGACTCGCCAAAACAAAGACGCTCTCTTTTCAAGTCGACCGCACCGCCAAAGCCACCGAGCGCGCAGCCAGGGAAAGACAGCGCGCCGACGCGCGCCCATCCGAAGCCCCCGTCCCCGGTCTCGGGACCGCATCATTGCGAGAGTGAGTGTTCTGGCCATCGCTCGAATCGTTTTCTTAAAGGGGGAGAGACACACCAATGCCCTCTCCTCTTCCCTCTCGCATCCTTATGACGGTTTTTGGGATTTTTTGAAAAAGTATACCAAAATAAGCTATCAAAATTTTTTACGGACTTTTCAAAACTTTCCAAAAACCCGTAAACGCCGCCTTAAGAAGTTTTTTTACTGAAAAATAGAGATAAGAGCATGTTTGCTTTAAAATAGGCTTTTCCAAGAAATTCTATAAATTACGGCTTCTCACTTTAGCATATTTTGGTTATATTTCGCGTTACGATACGGGGTTTTAGCTAGAAATTTAACCATTTTCATACCCGAAAATGCTTGCGTTTGCTGTGTGCATGTCTTTTGTAAAGTTTCGTTGCATCCGCTAACCAATGAACTGCACGCCGACTCTCCTCCGCACCCCGCTCCTCCTCCTCATCCTCGATGTCCCCCTGGTGGACTGGGCAGGCCGGCTTCATCCCCACCCTTTTCTTTTCGGCTTTTTCTTCGCTTTCAGGGCAGGCTACAAGACCTTCGCATATTTTTTGTACTCGTTTTTAGAAAGTCTCTCCCGGTGTTTTCCCCTAGCTCACGATTAACCCAACTTCTCCCTACTGTTCTTATTTGGTGTTGGGTTTGGGTTTACGACCTGGGGTATTTATTTTAGTCTTATTCTAGCGTATTTACGTTTTAAAATAAAATTAAGAAGAAGCTGCACATGTCTGAGCGTTAAAAATATTGATTAGTTTTTAGAATAGCCTATAGGTCTAGTCGTGGCATGCGCTGTCGCTAAACATTTTTTGTTTGTTTTTAGTTTCTGATCGCTTGGTAGTTTAGCAGTTTAGAAGTCGGAATCCGCTTTGCATCGAGTTATTAATGTTATATGTTTCGTTGTTATTTTCTCCAGTTTTTTAATTCTAAACCTTGCCGCTCCTAATTTTCCCTCACTACCCTAGATGCCACCTCGATACTTTCCCCTCAAACCCCCAGACCTGCCCAGTTTCCCCCCACCCCGGGGTGTGTGAAGAGGAGCGTGCGCGGGGCGGGTCGTCTCAACGGTCAAAAATTCTGATTTTTTGGCCAGAGCACTCAGTTAGGCCGGTTTTGATTTTGTGGTTCACGCGAAGGAGGTGTGACGGCTTTAAAAAAGGGCTCTTTTTGTAGTCTCGATTTCTATCCGCGCCTTCACGCCGCCTTCTAACACTGAAAAAGATTTTATTTTGCTTTTCCAGTATGCCGGGCGCAGTACAAAAGCAAACCGGGTCTGATCCACCACCGCGCTTTCTGGCACGGACTCTTCCCGCCTCCAAATGCTCCACCACCAATGAAACGTGAGTTTTTCATTATTTAGTCAGAAAATTGTATTGTTTTTAGTTTTCTCCCCCAACGTCGACGTCTCCACCGAATGCGATTTCTGCAACGGGGACCGCTTCAAGAACGGCGAGGGCAAGGCCGAGGAGCTGGTGTCGTGCCATGATTGTGGGCGTTCAGGTTGGAGCATCCTTTAATGGCTATAAAATCTTGTTTAGGCCATCCAACATGCCTGAAATTTACGAACAACATGCAAATGTCGACGACCAAATTTGGTTGGCAATGCATCGAGTGTAAGAGTTGCGCAATTTGCGGGACCTCGGAGAATGACGTGAGTTTCTATATTATCAAAAAGGTTTTATATTTTTTAGGACAAGCTGTTGTTCTGTGACGATTGCGATCGCGGGTTCCATCTGTACTGCTTGCGGCCGCCGTTGGAGTCGGCACCGGAAGGGGAGTGGTCGTGCCATATGTGCCAACGAGCTTTCGGGCCAAGCGCCAGCGCTCCGGGAGCACCACCAGCGGGTTCGTCAGGTTTTAGAAACTGGTTGCCTTACCTAGATAGAAAATATAATTTAACCAGCGCTGACCCCGCTACGCGGGGTTCCAATTAGAATTTTGAATTTGAATGCAAAATTTGGCTGAATTCCCGGTCGGTCGGCGGTCGGACGGACATTAGAAATTTATATATAGTAGATAATATGCCTTTTTAGCCCCGGTCTTCTTCCCGCCGATGGGCATGCCAGGTGGTGTGCCAATGCCACCTATACAACCTGTACCGCCTGCCCGAGCGCCGTCATCCGAGAAAACATCCAAGAAATAACCCGGAAACTACACTACGCTCCTCTACACATCTCACTTTCGTACCCTCATCCTCATCGAGATCGCTGACCTCAGTCTAACCCTTGATTTCACTTGCCCGTTTCCTTGAAGCCCAGCCCCCCTATCGGATTCTCATTTCTGAAGACTTGTCGACTTTTTTGTATATAATTCCCTCCCTAATATCATTTTCGTGGTGGCGTTTTGGTGTCTGGAATCGAGTCTGTGGCCCGTCCTAATTTATGTACTCAAATTAGTTAGGCAGCCTAGACTTATTTGCTAGACCAAACTTTTAGCCGCCCCGGTTGTGTGTTCCCGAACGAATTTGTCAACATTTTATACAAGTATAGAAATGCGGAAACTTCCTTTCCCAACATTCCATTTTTTTAGAAAACCCCATCCCGTCTGTATTACGTATTTTGTAGTCATGGTTGTGTATTTACGTGTGTGCTACAATGAAAATGTCATGGAATTTATCCAATACTCCAAATCACAACCGTTTTATTGAGGAAAAAAATAAAAACGGGAAACTCGTGAATGCCTTGCGACAAAAAAAAAACTTTTTGATTCGCTAAACTCCCTGTTTCTTCAAAAAAGTTAGAAAAGTGACTTAAAAGCTGAAAACAAATTATGCACATATGCACCGAGAGGATGTGATTTCTGAGATACAAGCGTCGAACCGGTTTAGAAGGATGAAAGAGGCTTGGTGGAAAGCGCAAAAAAAGTATTTACAAGGTGAAAATACATAATAGGACGTAAAAACTCCTAGTCAGGCCAAAAGCGCCACCTTTATAGCAGCATTTTGCGATCGGCAAAGATGAATTCGCGAACGTTGTGTGAACATCCTTTTCTGCAAATGCTAGTATATTTTGATGCTTCTTCTTAACTTACGAAAACGGCGTTTTTATGTGCAGTTTGGTGGACCCGTAGCCGATATGGGGGTACCGTTCGATGTTTAGCCTAGACATTTTAATGGAATGACTTCATTTTTAGATACCTTTCATTAGTCGTAACGTTAAATGTGATCTGATAGAGTTGAAGCACCAGCATGGCACCTAAAAATGCTATAAGTTATTTTTGTACATGTGTATGATATTTATAGTTTTTGTAAGATTTCAAAAGCTAGATCTTTTTAAAGTACACCTACCAATCCACAAAAACACGCAAACCGAGATGATTAGCGTGAAGGCGAGCCACTCATTGCACTCGATGATATCTTCGAAACTTGTGCCACAGTATTCTTGGAAGTCTGAGATTTTGAATATATTTTCCTCAATGTTCTCTGCTAGCTTACAGTTAATTGAAGAATATGCAAAGAGTCCGGTGGCGGCGACTAATAGGGAAAGATAGGCGAGGAAGGAACGGTGATTCTCCCTGGCGATACAATTCGACACCCACGGGCAGTGATGGTCGAACCTGGAAGATAATCCGATAACGGTTTTTTACCGATATAAAGGTGATATAAAATCTATGTTTTCATATTAAAATATTTCTGGATTACCTGAGAACACAACGATCACAGCGGGCGCAATGTTTGCTTCGGGGCGGTCGGAAAATCAAGCAGGTTGGGCAAAATACGCCATTCCCGAGGTCGGGAAGACCTTCGGCTACCCGTGTAATCGCAAAACATCTGGAGAGAGTAGCGTAAAAGGTATTCTAGCCATAAAAAACCGCTACGTGAACTTTTGTTTGAAGTGATTATACTTACGTTAATGCCGTACTTCTAATTTGTCTGCTAGTTCTAAATTATTTTAGAACTTAGAAACGTTTATAATTAATTTCACAAAATACGCGAACCCTAGTACAAAAATGAACAAGAACCGATTAGACCGATTGGCAGGTTGAATGTCCGAGGTGTCAACCAGCCGCCTCCGGATAGGCCCCCAACCGTCATATACCCCTCCCGCGGGCCTGAACCCATGGCCGCGTGGCGCAATGGATAACGCGTCTGCCTACGGAGCAGAAGATTGAAGGTTCGAATCCTTCCGTGGTCGAAACCTTTTGCTTTTTGGAATCTTTTGAGGAATGCAGCACCTGATTCCTTTGCGTTTCTTTGCAAAGCGGATTTACCAACCTTTGCTTATAATTCGGTTGCACAAAACCCGGATCCGAATAGCACAGCGACATAAAAACGAACGGCACCACAAAGATGATGACGGTGAATGCAATTTGGAGGTACCTAGAAGGATGGATTCAATTTTATAATGACTTCATACCAAGATGAGATGGCCTGGAGGTAGAAGAACCACGTGAGAATTATTGTCACTTTCGTTGATAATGCAACGCTCACTGGCAAGACGTTATTGAAGTAGTCGGACGAGAATTTACTAACATAAATTTTGCATAGAAAGCGTGGAGATTTTAGCTTACGGTAGGCACATTTTCATGAACAAGGCAAAGGCTACTACTGCCATTAGCTTCATAGAAGATTCCACCTCGAGGTGGGCAATAACGGCGAGAATTGTATAGATCAAAAAGGGTAAAATGCAGAGGGCTCGCTGTGCAGTTACCTGAAATCTAGAGTTTATTATCAATTTTGTAGTTGCCAGGACGAAAAATTAATGTATTTCGAGGTAAGACTAAACCCACTGGATGCTCTGCTAATCTCTGCTTAAAAGTAGATGATATTAGTCCGCGTCTTCTCGCATCTCTTTGCAACAACTTCAGCGTGTTCAGGTCGCCTCGGCGGTCAGCCAAATTGAGCGGGGTATCATTTTCTCGGTTTGTAATTGATTGATCGGCTCCGGCTGAAATGGACCCAATTTTATCATTTTTGTAAAAAAATGTAAATTCCATTTTGCTTTCAGATTGTTGGTGCTACGATCTATAGCGATCCACCCGGAAGTTTACCTTTTAATAACAACCCGACAGCCGTTGAATTGCCCTGCATCGCGGCCCAGTGCAGTGCCGTGTTATTAAAAGTGAGATCGGCACGGTCGACGTCGGCTCCCATTGTGAGCAGCAGCTTTAGCGGATCGGCTTGATGGATCTGGAAATATTTCAGGTAAAGAGTATAGTTTCGGAATTTCCGGAAGCTTCGAAGCCTGGTTACCCACTTTATATGCCGTCCACATTACTGGCGTCATTCTCGAGACGTCCGGGCAATCGACCGATTGGCCGATCGCGACTAGATACGCGACAACTGGCGTGCAGCCGAATTGGGCGGCCACGTGAAGCGCGGTGAAGCCTGAAAAATTCAGGACGCCTTAATGGATGCATTTGCAGCTACCTTCGACATCTCGAATTAGTAAATCGGCCCCATTCCTTGCTAAAAGGGCCACAATTTTGACATGTCCTTGGCGAGCAGCCCAGTGTAGTGGAGTGGACGATAGGATACCACCAACAGCATTAACCTTGCAGCCTCTTGAGATCAGGAATTCGGCTGCCTAATGGGATGGTGAAATCACGGATCTCTCTCTCTCTCTCTCCTCTCTCTCTCACCTCATATCTATTATTGATAGCTGCCCAATGTAATAAAGAGCATTCATCGGCGTCTGTCCAGGTTGGCGAGACGATCCCTTAAATTTTTCATCTTTAAAAGTGCGATAACCCCTTTTAAAATTCTTAAGTTCTGCTTTGTATCTCGTTTCTTTAAATAGTCTCCTTCCCGCCAAAGTTACCACGTGTTTCGGGGGTTTTTCTCGAGGTCGTGAAAGGGAAATTTTGGGAGAAATGGGGGCGTGAAAGGGATATTTCTCTGGAAAATTCGTCTGCCGTGTCCCAAGGTCACGCAAGGTCATTTCAGCCTTATTGGGATGCTGAATCTTTGAAAAATGGACAGCTTTTTGAAGGGTGTGCTAGGAAAATTGCTACAGAATCGCCTAGAAAATGTTTTCGCCTTTTTTCAAGTGAATATTGCATCACGGTATTTACCAATTATGGTATTTTTTCCAACTCCAAAGGCTCTCTTAACAGTCTTTTTAAAATACTGGCACGAAAAAAGTTAGATATGGCATGTGAAAATACCTGAATCCAATAAATGCACTAGCAGCGGCAGATTCCCATATTGGGCGCTTCACGGGCATCCATAACAATCGAAAATACAGCACTACAGGTCGATTATCCGGGGCCGCGGCTGGGGCATCTGAAAAATGAGGGTTACCACCTTGCCACCGGAAAACACGGTAAGGGGGAGAGGGCAGGTCGAGAAATAGAAAACAGAACCCGAGACGGGGTGGGGCCTTTACGGACCATTGGCAGATGGGGGCAGATCGGACACGAGATAACTGTTTTCCCTTCAGTGGTTCTTTAAAGGGAGAGGAAATAGGGACAATGAACCCTTGAAAAGGGAATGGACAAGGGTCACGCTATCCTTGAGGAAAATATGGCAATGTCATGCAGTAACGAGCATCAAATAAAGATGAAGATGAATGAAGATAGATAGGGTGAAATAAGAAGTAAATCCTTCAGAAGATCTCAAAATAACCTCGAAAACACTGAAATCTGAAAAAGAGCAACGAAACCCCGAAAATGCAAAAAGTTTCGACCACGGAAGGATTCGAACCTTCAATCTTCTGCTCCGTAGGCAGACGCGTTATCCATTGCGCCACGCGGCCATGTGGATCGCTCTGCTCGGGGACGCCTATGACCCAGCAGGCGCTAGGATTGACAGCTGCCCACCTCGTCGCCAACCAAATCTGCCACTGGCAACCATTGCCTATACGGGAAAGACAAGATAATCTGCTCCCTATCGTCCCCTTCGACATGGCCGCGTGGCGCAATGGATAACGCGTCTGCCTACGGAGCAGAAGATTGAAGGTTCGAATCCTTCCGCGGTCGAAAATTTTTGCATTTTCGGGGAATGGAGGCGGTACTATAGTTTTGGCCGAGGTGTCAACGGGGATCCGGTTTTCGACTTTAGAAATTGTTTACGGGTGACCGTACTGCGGTGAGCGATTTGCTGGGCGGAGAGCCGATCTAGCAATTTAAAGGGGGAGGAGGCGGGCGTAGCTGGCCCCAAGTTTCGGGGGGGCAGCAACATTTCGAGGCAGCAAGAAAATTTTTTCGAAATTTAAGCGCCGCAGGCGAAAAATTTTGCTAAAGCAGCGCCGCAAACAATAATAAAAGAATAAAACAGCGCCGCAGCAAAATTTCAAGATGAAAAATCATAAGGGGGACCTATGTTTTCGGCCGCCGATTTGGGCAGCTGCCCGCCTTCTACGCGCCTGGAGGAGGCGGTGGGTGGAAAATATTTGCCTTTGCTGAACGCCGCGCGCCGGACAACAATTTATGCTAAAAAATTTTTGAGCGGAAGTGTACAAGCTGACTTAAGGTATAAGTTCAGAAATCGAGGAAAGGAAGGAATTTTTGTTTGTTTTGTTCCGGGGAAAGGCGAGGAAAAGTGGGGGGAAGGGCAAATAATGGGGTTTGGAACGGCAGAAATATGTGATGGTTGAGATCTGGCTGGAGACGAAAAGTAAACCGTCAATTGATTGTGGAAATGAAAAATATCAGCGAGGGAGACCACGTGGGGGTGGGGGAAAGGATCGGTGAAACAGCTGACAAGGCAGAAAAGCTGGGGGAATTCGAGGGGGAAAATGGCTATTCTTTTTTTCTGGCTACCAGACAGATAAGAGATGGAGGGGGATGTATGTTTTTTAATGCTTGAACTTTTTGCTTACCTTAGGCTTATGCGTATGCTTAGGCTTAGGCTTAGGTTCAGGCTGCTTAGGCTTAGGAAGACTTATGGTAGGCTTAGGATTAGCTTAGGCTTAGGCTTAAGCTTAGGTAAGCCTTTCAAACATCACATTGCATCCTGTAAAATGCGGCAGAAGACCCACCGTCCCCCTCCACTAACCCAACACAAACAATGGGCCCCCAGCTGACTGGCTGTTTGGATAAACATTACTCTACGGCATCGACTGGCAAAAGGTGCACCCCATCCCGGCACTCCGTTTTACAACAAAAACCGTCGCCAGGTTGTCAGCCTGGTTTGGCCAAAAGATTTATCACCCCCGGGCGGTCGTCTTTCGCGTACAAGTGACAGCCGGCGGCGGCTGTGTCCGAGGCGCACGCAAAAACTCAATTAGCATAGATTTCTGGTCTTTATAGGGCCGGCTGTCTGAAAATTTCTAATGTGATCGTGGAATAACCGTTAGGAAAGTCACCGAATTACAGAAATAATTTTAGAAAAGCTCAAGTAATTCTAATCGCAAAAATCAACAATTTCAATTTCCCGCCAGAGGAGAACCCAAGGAGAATTAAAGGGAAACCCTGGCAGGCGAGTGTACTTTTTCGCGCGTGAAAGATGCGGCCAGTCAGCTGGCAGGATTCCCCGAAAAAATAGCAGAGCAGGGGAGAGTCTGGGAAATGTGGGGAGTGGCAGGCAGAGAAGGCCGCTGCTGGGCCCTCATGCGTCGCGGCTGATACCTCTTTCTCCACCCCTACTATTCTTTATTCCACCCAGCTGGGCCACCCCCCGAAAATTGGCACCACGTGTGCGCTACCGGATGTAGAACGCGAAATAGTGTGCGATGCTGGAGAGGGCATAGAGAGAGGGCAAAAAGAGTATGGTGGTTTTTAAAGATAAACTTTAAAATGCGTTTTCTCTGTCTTGTTAGTCCCTTTACAATACCTAACGGTGAGAAAGAGAGAGATAGAGCGAGAGATAGAGATAGAGGGAAAGAAAGGGAGCGAGAGAGAGATAGCGAGAGATATATAGCCAGAGAAAGCAAGAGCGAGAGAGAGAGCGAGAGAGAGCGAGATAGAGAGGGCGGGAGAGAGAGAGGAGAGAGAGAGGGGGAGGGAGAGAGGCGACAGAGAGAGAAAGAGAGAGAGAGAGAGTGAGAGAAAAAGAGCGCGAGGGATAGAGAGGGAGAGAGAGAGAGAGAGGGAGTATGTGAGAGAAAGAGAAAAGGAGACATCACCCCTATAGAGAGATCCTATACACAAAGGTAGATAGCGGGCGAGAGCAAGAGCACCCAGCTGCGGCGGCATCTGGTCACTTCAAAGGCTTGGCGAGAGAGTGTATTAGGAGAGGAGAGTGGAGACGACAGAGAGGGGCTTGGGATGACCCCAGCCGTTGGACACCAAGCCACTGGCTAGTGACGCCCTCAGAAAGCCAGCGATCCCAGAATGGCGCTCCTAACCCCCCACCACGCCCTATTGCCTCCCTGCTGCTTCAAAACAATGGCCTGGTTTTTCACGATGTTGCTATTTCGGAAATCATATTTAACTTAATTTTTTCGATTTTTGAAGTTTTGTTGCCGATAATGTTTCGCAATCGACATCAAGCTAGCAAAATTTTGGAGCTTTTTTTGCGTTCCCAAGCTTGGGATTCCCAAGGAAATTAGGTGCGAGAATCGGCAACCCAGTTCTTTTTTTGACCAATTGGCTTCGTTAGCTCGAATCTATGCTGTCTTTAGGTGCGTTACGTAACAAAAGCTCAAGTTTATTACTTTTCTAGTAATATATATGTTATTAAAAATTTTTGAGTGGTTTCAACCAATTCGAACGCCCACCCTAACTGCGACCTACTTTCCACCTACCGGTACCCATAAAACGGGATTTAGCTACCCGGTCAAACTTTTTTCGCATTAATAACTCACTCTCCGCTCCCCCAGTTTTTACTGCAATTTTTAGTTTTGGCACTTTGCCAAGCACCCCATTTCAAGTGGCCATGAAGAAATGTGGGAGGATTGGTGGCGGAGGCTGCGTGGGATGGATGGATGCATAGGCTTCGCCTCTTTGAATCCCTAATGCGCTTTACAACCACCCCCCACCTCTAGTCAGGCACCAAAGCCACCGAGCACCACCGATTGTACCACCTTCAGGGCTGCTCCAAAAAAAAGCCCGAGTCGTGCTAGTTTTGTTGCTTGGAGCTATCTGAAGTGGTTAGTAGGTCGTTCCAAGAACTTTCCAACATGAAGATCAGATTATTTTACCTTGCTGGTTCCTTTAAACTGTCTAAGCCTAAGCCTAAGCCTAAGCCAAGCCGAAGTCCAAATCTTACATAAGCCTAGCCAAACCCTAAGCCTAATAAGACCCTACCCCAGCTCAAAAATCCGATTTTCCCCTACCATCTGTCCCTCTCTATCCCGATTGACCTATCCACCAACACAATAGCAATCCAATCCACCCCCATCCACTGTCAACTCATATTCCCATCTCGTGAGTTACCCCCTAAATGGTGCCCCAGGCCATCCTACCCAGGGGGGAATTGGCAATTACGTGGCGGCGGTGAGCGTCTGTGTATATGGTGTAGACTCACTCTGCTTCTCTGCCCCCTCTCTTGATGACCGCTCTCTCGCCGGGGTGTTCTGATTCATAATCCCGTCGCCCCAGGGTACGAATGAGGGGTTGAATGGTGCTTCGGGAAGGGTTTTAGGGCCCCGGGGGTATGCATTGGAGGATTTGAAGGAATTTTGGAGTAATTCTGGAATATTTCTGATATTTTCGATGTACGATGTTGTTACCTAGGCGTGGGCTTGCGCTTAGCTTTACCTTAAGCTTGGGCTGCGGCTTAAACTCTAGCCTTGGGCTTTCATTAGGCTGTGGCCTACGCATCGGCCTCGGCTCAGGTGAGGCTCCCAGGTCCTAGATTAGGCTGGGGCTTAAGCTTTGGTTAGGTTAGCTTATGTTTAGCTTAGCTTGTGCTTAGCTTACTTACTTGGCTTAGGCTAGGCTTAGGCTTAGGCTTGTTAGACTTTGACATCAACATAGGCTTGGGCTTCGTATTCTTTCGTACCCAAAATCCTCGAATTTTCAGCTATTCACCGACCCTCCCCACGATCCCATCCCACCTCATAATTCCCCCCGAAAATTGTGCGTGAATGGTGTGCGCGGGAGGGTAGGCCAGCTGCACCACCGGCGAACCCAGGATTCGCAAACCAAATACCCCCTCCCCCCCTGAAGAAGGGCGGAAAGAAAAGGAGGATTGACGCGGGGTTCGAGGGCCACCTGGTCATCCCTCATAGCAGCGTTCCGTTTCCTTACTCTATTGCTTATTTTTGTCGTAGATTTTTATGCTGATTTTTCTCCGCATCGAGCATGCAATCGCAAGATTTCGCCAGCTTTTTAGTTTTCCCGATTCGACTTTTCGGTCACTCCCCTAAGCCACCTGTTCTTCGTTTCGGCGATTCTGCTCCGCGGAGCCAAACTTTTTGCGAATCCTCCGCCGGGTTACACTCCATTTTATCGCGGCCACGCATCTTGCGGCCCAAGTAGCCAGGGGGCACAGAGACGCTAATTTGTGGTTTTACAGTCTGGTGGATGGGGCCCAGGATCTTGGGTCCTACACTGAAATAAGAACTCGCCTAACCTTATGCCAAAGCCTACGCCTCAGCCTAACCTAAGCTTAAGCCGAAACGTTAACAGGAGCCCATTTTTAATTATCTCCTCAAGGTTACAAACGCTCATTAAAAGTAGCGTCCGGTTCCTGGCCGTTTCGTAATTCTCCCCCACTTTGCATGCAAAGAGTATGGCTCCCTGGTGGTGCTCCCCATGCCCCAGTGAGGGGGTGATTGAGGATTTCCCGTTAAAATTGGCACCGCCCCGGCTTCTCCTTCTCAACTAGGGCCTCTCTATGTCCCTATAGTCCGTTCTTAGCGCGGGACGACGTGGAATCGATGGTCCCGGGTGGATAATTATGCAGCCATTTGTCTCTACGTCAGGGGAGCCGAATTCCCTTTCGCCCATCAGAAGACCATATCCATTGCATCCGGCAATAATGGCTTCATGTCGTTGGGCATGATTATTCCTTCGTCGTACTCGCCTGTTTCGCAATTTCTTAAGGTCCCGGAATTTTTGAATTCATTTTTCCGTACTGACGGATTGTTTCGGAAAGTGTTTTGTTTTCTTAACTTGAGGGATAACTTTCATCACCTTAGACCAACATTCCTCTTCAAGATCATTTCTCTATACCCTTTTTTTAAAAATCATAAAAATGCCTTGTTTTTTCATAATCCATTACTGCAAAAAAGAGTATTTTGAGGAGTTCATTACGTTCGAGACCCGCTCCGTACTGCTTGATATCTGCTGAATTTTATTTGTGTTTCATTACAATCGTCTTTATAATTTTCTTTAATACAAACCGAGTGATAAAACATACTTTCAACGCACATCTGGCCATCTCTCTATTGGCCTTTTCCTCTCATACACATTTACTTTGAAAAATCGGACACTGCACAGCATGGCACGCCCATTAAAAATTTCCAAAATATCGACGTTTGGACCTTCTTTTAATGTATCCTCATAGCGGTCAAAATATATGTCGATGCACACCTGGCGGTCCATTTTTTGGCGCCAAGCAGCTGACCACCATTATGCCATGTTATTCTTTCGGTTCCTCGTTTGCATAGCTGCGCTACGAGTTGAATACCTTTTGGGCAAGGGCGCCATTGGTCATTGTCGGCCTGTTTTTTGATGTTGGCTGATCCCGGGGCGAGGGAAGGCTAGGGTCTCGAAGCGTGACCCCCTACAGTCTGGGGGTCATCATAAGCACCACTATCCTCCTCCTCTCTGCCCTAACCTGACACCCCTATGACCATGCCGACCCTAGCCCTTTGTCTTATCGATTTTGCGTCATGGCAAACGTTTACAACATCTTAAGATGGTTGGAGGAGCAGCATCTTTTTGAAAGTAGATATCGAGCTTCCTAAAATTATATGCATTTTATGCCAAAACCCATGTAATGAGCATTTTTGTGATTTCGTCTTTCTTTTTTTTCTAGCTTTATCTCTCTCTCTCTATATACCTCTCTCTCTCTCTCTCTCTCTCTCTCTCTCTCTCTCTGTCCCTTACGTCCTCTGCCCGTATTAAACGATCCCATTATTATGTAAGCATTCCAGGGCCTCCCGAAATGTCGGTGATATCCGAAAGGTCGGCACGACAGTACCGACCAAATGGATTCGCCTCAGCTAGGGATAGTGGAAGGTAATTGTTATTGGTAATATTTGTAAGCTTCTAAATTCCAGAAGAGGTCCCCGACCTCTCAAACAGCGATATGCCCACAGCGACATTGGCGAGCCGTTCATCCCCCATTTCTCGGTGATCGCCTCTGATGTGGGTTTATGGAAAGAGAGCGAGAGAGAAAGAGAGAAAGAGAGAAAGAACGAGAGAGAGAGAGATCACGAGTTCTAAGTACCTTTAAACCCCCTTAAATTTAGGGAGGTGTCAAGCAACACTTACAAGACGACTGGGGCGAGACAACGACCGTCTTAACTGGAGCCACCAGTGATATTGACTACGGTATTGATGACCGAAGAGTTTTTGAAGCCCCACCTCCGCGAGTGACTGCAAGGAGGTCAGTACATCAACAAAAATTAGCGTATCTTGAAAGGAACGCTTAAAAAAACGCCGTACTACTGCTTTAAAGCTTATTGCCTAACTTAAAACTGATTTCAGATGTTCCCGGTTACTGTGGCTTACCTCGGCTGGGATTATCTCACTCGTCTCCGTCTTATCACCCCCTATAATGTCGCTACTTCCCCATTTCTTGAATACAATTGGGTATTCGTGGCCGGATGTGACATGTGAGGTTGGTGAGCTTGGGTATAATCGATTACGGCAGTTAATTCCACATTTTATACCTCAACGAAAATATATTTTGTGTATTTTAGGTGGATTGCCAAGGGAAGCTCGTCCTATTGGCCGTTAAAAGTATCTTACTAGTCGTCGCGTTATGGGCTTTATACTGGCGGAGGGCCGCGGCTGATTTGCCGAGGTATAATGTGGTTTTAATTACATTTCATGACATTTTTGGGATTTAATATTAGAGAATATTTAACGTATGATATTTTTAGGCTCTACTTTGCTCGAGCGGCTTTTTGTTTTGCTGTGATGTTCATCTTATTCTCCTTCTGGCTCTTCTATTCCGTTCGGATCATTATGGAACGCTATAATAATTATACGTAAGCTTATTTATACCTCATTAACTCGTGATTATACTAAATTATTTTCATGAATGATTTAAACGCGCCCTTTCAGATACATCGTCTCATTTTCCCTGGATCTCCTCGATGCCCTGTTATACACGCATTACATTTCGCTAATCGTACTCTACATCCGACAGCTTCGCCCCGAGTTTGTCATTACAGTCACTCGAGATCCAGATGGACGGCAGAGCACGTTTACTATTGGTAAGCGTCAAATCTTGAGAATATACCGTATTACCTAGGTATGATGTCGCTACAAGAAGCCGCTATTCACGTGTTGCGACACTATGAGTCCGATTTTCCTACTTACAACTCGTTTTTGGACAAGGTTTGTGACTAGGTTTAAGTTTGGGCTTAAGCTTGGTTCGGCTTCGTTTAGCCACAGCACTCAAAGCATTTTTCAGTCTCGCCAATCTGCCGTCAAAAATCGTGTGCCCGGCATCGACACGTCCGGATTTAAAGTATACGATATTGAAGGAATGGGCGCGAGTGATAATATAAGCCAGGTTGGTTTTAGAATTAGAAATTTTCTAGAATCAATTTTTAAGGCAAATTCTCGAGCTCTTCTGGCGGCAATGGCTCGGCGAAGGAATACAGGATACCAGGAGATGCTTCAAGAAGAGATGGACTGGGATCGGAGGCTCAAAAAGCGGAAGTATCGTCTCATCGCTGCCACCGAAGACGCTTTTGCTCACGTTCAGGGTATTCAAGGAGCCAATATGAATACGAGCGGGAAGGTTAGTTGTTTATAATGTTTTATCATTAACTGCTTAATTGCAAACAAGTTATCTAAGTCATGCACTTTTTTCAGCTCCTTGGCGAGCCTATGGACAGTGCAAGTGCTGCTCACCACGTCTTCACCATGATCGTCCGCCCGTTGAATAAATACCTGAGGCTGACGAGGCAACAACCGAAATTCCCAACAGAAAAGGTAAGTGGTTGTTGAACGTAAAGCTGTGGATACTTTATACGACTTAATATTAAGAGCTTAATATGTTTGTTTTTAGGTGATGGGTCACATCGAGAAATGCATCTCGATGCGATTGAACTATCGCACCTTCCTCTCATACTTTTGGGGAGCTCGAGTCCCACCAGCAGTAAGTAACTATTTTTTTAATGGGCTCTATACACTTAAAAACCTTTGATATGGTTTTGTATTATATATCTTTTGATTTCAGTCGATAATCCCGGAAGAAAAGTGGTCCATAGTTTCCGACGAGCTCTCTTCGGCGCCGATTTCTTCCAGAATGACCTTTTTGTTGAGGTTTGTAGCAAAAGAAGGCTTTGCGTTTTTCCGAAATAAGCAGCAAATGAAGTTTAAAGTTGATCCTGAGGAAACCTTAACAAAATCCATTTTTAGAAGCCACGGAAAAGACGATACTGCGGGAGTTCAGCTGATTTGCCAAGTTACTTCACTTCCATTTTTCAACCTGACGGAGCAGAATCGGTATCTTAAAAAGAGCTAAATGGAATCTATCAAATTCTAGTTCGCCAATTTCGAAGTTCGCCATCAAGCTCAGCTCGGAATCGCCTGTGTAAGAAGCTGTCCCCGAAGTATGCGCCCATCTCTTCTCTCTCTCGCTCTCTCTCGCTCTCTCTGTCTCTCCTTCAAAACCCATCCATGACTTCACGACGCCTTCCAAATCGGAGTATCCGGATCAATCCCAAGCCCAAAAAAATACCGGTGTGCCTTCAATTTCTTTTTCCTTATTCATTTACCCTCTTCCTCGCTCTTTCACTTCCATGTTCTCCACTCACTAATCAATTTATACCGTGTATCATCAAGAATAAATTATACAGTCCGTTAAATGCGACGAAAGAAGGGCAAGTGAAGCGGATATGCACTTTGTACGGGGGGTAAAATTGGCACAAAACACTGTTGCTCTGCAAAATTAAACATTCATGACGAAGGTTCCGGTTATCGTCTCTTCGAAGACGTCGGTGTAGCTGATGGTGTATGTGAATTCGGCCTAAAAATTGCGTTTTGTATTTTAGTATTTTTTTACATTACATAGCGTAACCGATAAAATTCGTACCTCAGTCATCCTCGAGTCCAAGGGCAACACCAAAAGTATGGCTCGTTTGTGCGGTGTTGAACCCAGCGCCGAAAACGCGTCAATTTCCTGGCAATCCTTCCACAGTAATCTGCAGCTTATTCTCTGAAACACGTCTTTTATATATTTCTAGCATTACTGATACCTACCATATCGTTCGTGTATACTAGAAACTTGATGTTTTGCACAGGGTGCGTGTTGAAGTTGAGGATCGAGATCAGACCGGCTCTGACGCCTAAAAAGGGTAGCATTATAATTTCTGAGAGAGGCCTAATCTACCGGTGGTGCCTGGAGGCGAATTCTGGCTGTAGTGGAGCAGGATTTTGACGTTCTTCCGTTCCATGATTGAAATTGGCTGTTCGACCGCTGAAAAATCTCTCTCTCTCTCTCTCTCTCTCTCTCCTCCCTCTCTCTCGCTAGGGCTAAATCCCAAGCCTAAGTCCCGCATTCACTCCCACTTACATAATTGCATCTGCTGTTCGGAAAACGATACAGATTCCGGGAGACACCGGACTGGCGATGATAATATCGTCTCCTAAAGTCATTTTAGCATTTCCGAACTGTAACCCACATCAAATTCAGCAGAAGATGCATTGCTAATCGGCTCAAGTGGACTCAAACTCAACGGGGCCACTGATTTAGCTTGGCTCAATTCGAAGAGGGTCGGCTTCGGTTGGTGGAAGCTGAAAGGTATTTTTAATAGAGAGATCCTACCTTGGTGGTGGGGGCCTTGGGGCGAAAATGTCATCAAGGGCCGTGAAATCACTCAAATCGAGGGGCGCCTTTTTTCTGGCGGAATTCGGATTCGAGTTGGGAAGCTCACGGCGGATAGGTTGTGGTGTGTTGTTCTAAATAATAGTCAAGTTTAGTGATCATTATTTGGAGCACAACGTAATTAGTCTCTTACCGTACTCCCGAATCCGATAAACGGCACGTCTTCTGGAGCACCGATCAGATGATTTGCCGCATCCACGACCCGAGGACAGGGGACATTGTCGATAAGGGCTGACGTAGAGGGGGTCGGGGAGAAGGGATACTGTACAGGGTTTGGCAACGGAATTGGAACATCATCGAACAGATCGACTTGAGTAATGGATGGAGCTGTCGAGCTGGATCCTGAATTTTAGATTTAGATTTTATTCTACTTTTTTACGCTTACCCGCCGTTCCTCGCCTTTTCGCCTTCTGCGCCTCATAATCATGTAATAAGCGATTGATCTGAATTATATTAAATCTTTAAACGCAACAGATATCCCCTACAGTATCATTAATTTGCAGAATCTCGGCTAAGGCTTCATCCGAATTTTCGGCCGCCTCGTTCGCGTATTTGAACATTATGGGCCGAAGCTCTGAGAGGTGGTCGTGAAGATCCTAAGAATTTTCGGCTCTCAAATTACGATGCAATGCTACTTACAGCCAACGAATGTGTCGTAGGCCCATTCCTCAACGCGGCCTCCATCAAATGGCAGAGCTGCATAGTTTGATCCAGGTCGTCAGATCGCTTATTCCGTTTTTCGACTTTTTGATCCTCCTGATTGAGTTATTTGTAAGGCGACGGATAATTCTTACCGTTCTAACCAGATTTTTAATCAATCTATTAGCTGTATGTAGATCTTCAGGGTTTTTACTCTAAAATTTGAAGTTCGTTCAACTAATATAATTTTCCCTACCTGCAAAAGTTCCTTCAAAAGCCTGGCTTTTTCCTCGTCCTCAAAAACGGCAAATTTCGGTGGCGGTGCCGGAACTGTCGGCATTTCCACTTCCAAAATCGGATCCGCAGCGATTATACCGCGCTCCTTTAGCGAGTCGTAGACCTTAACTTTGATTTCCATAAAAAAGGATCATTCTTACCTCTTTAAACTTTTCTATATGTGCCATGGAGCTTTGCCAGCTGAACAGCATCTTGTCGCCTGATCTTCACCTAAATCTCGCGTATTTAGGGTAGATCTTTACAAACCTTTTCTGAGGTCTCTTTACCCAGATATTTGGTGTTAAAAGGCGCACTAATTGATTAAGAAAGCGATATTTCCCGATTCGGGTATGCACTTTCGAGCCGCACCTCCGGACCAGCAGATCAGTAGCCTAAAACTAGTTAATTTTCATTTTCTTGCAAACCTGAAGTGAGTAAAGGCTCTCATCCTGGTTTGGACTCGCTATTTTATGCCCCAGTTGAGTCACGGCTACTTGTGCGCCTTCGATCTAAATTATTACAAGCCGAATATTTGTGAAATTAGCTACCAACCTCGTAATTAACCTTCTCACATAACTTTTCGGCATATATACGCCGTTCGGCATCTCCCACATAAGTTTCAGTGGCCTTTGCTGAAAATTCGCTTTTTTCAAGGCTTTTGATCCCGAAAAAACCCAATGATTTCTCACACAACACTTACCAATAAAAAGCTCGATCGGCTTCTCCTTGAGCTCACCCGCAATCGACATCAAATGGAGAGGCAAATAGTAATAAGTAATCTTCTTAGAGAGAGCTAATTCCTAGGTGTAGATGGCGGGGCGGTAGTCAGGGTTGTGCATGTGAGGCCAGGGAATCAATAGGAGCCTGGCCGCCAGGGCCTCACACACTCCTAAAAAGGTGCCCCTCCATTTTGCTAGGGATAAAAGGACTCGTCAAGTGCTAAGGGTTTCTTTGCCGGCTTTTGGGATTGATGAGCAATTATTCTTTTCAGAAACTCTGATGTATTTTCATTAAAATCTTGCGTTTCAATTCAGTATCCGAACGTTGTATTCGGCGGAAGAACCCAAGCTTCTCGTGCTTTCTTTCTCCATGGAATACTTCCTCTGTCCTCGACATCTTCAACCGGCGATTTTCGCGCTTTTGACTTGAGCAACTTCAGCAAAATAGCAAATGAAGGCCTGAATCTAGGCGTTACTGCAAGTTCACGCACGCTCTTTTGCAAATCTGACACCAATGAAATCCCAGAATTTTCCTTGCCTTCACAAAAACCATCCCACGAACTAACTGTCGCTTTTTGCAGCCATAACTCTCGACTCGCACGACCTGTCATCGAAAAGGGCGGCGAAGGTATGGCGATGTGTGTGCGTTGTCGCGCCCACCGACCCCGGGGCTATGGTCAACCAGTCCGGCTGGTCACTCTCCTCCCCCCAACCCCCTCATTTCCTCAAAGCATCTCTGCTACGCTGCCGTCTCGGCTGGTCCACCCCGGTCTATCCATTCTCTCGTCGCATCCACGTCCTCCCCATCCGCCTTCTCATCCTCCTCCTCGACCCCTCCAATCCCCCTGCCCGCGACCTTGCCCCACTCACATACTACCCTCGTCTGGGCCAGCTCAGCTCGCTCTTGCAGTTTTTCGCTGTGTGACCGTCTACCACAGTTCTTCCCCGAAGGGAATTGACCCCATTTTCCGTTCCTAGGGTCACCGCGATTGATCAATTGAAAACTAACAGTATCTGATTCTTTTCTTTACCCTTGCTTCCCACGTCCCGTCGATTGAAATTGTTCGCAATAACTCTAAAACTTTAGGTTTTTAGGTTAGATCGGTTTTCATAAGTTATAATTAGTCGATTTCGCCCCCGTTCCCTTTTACGGATCTGTATTTCTCCTTCGGATTTGCGAAGCGGCAGGCCATAAAAGCCCAATTCGTCGCCAAAATCGATCACGGCATTCCACGGAGGCACGGATAGGACCCCCCGGGGCCACGGCGCAATCGGTTAGCGCCGATCCCAAATCTCGAACAGAGGGTCCGAGTTCGAGCCCCGGGACCAACGTGCAACCGCTATTTCTCCCCAAAGCCTTTGCCAAGCTTTTGCGTTTTGCTTAAAAACTGTGCCCCAGCCATTGAAAACTGCTAAAACAATAAGGATATGGAAAAATGAACCAGATCAAAAAGAGACGGTTGATCCATTTTTGCAAAACAGCCACTCGGAGCCATTTTAAGCGCCGATTTCACGCGCCAGGGGGTAATCGACCTTGATTTTACCAAATCTAGGCTCAGATTTCAGCGACAATGCTTGATTTCTGCGCTTTTTAAAACCGCACAAAATCCTGAACTGAACTTCAAAAGACCATCACAAAAAAGTACCAGAATAGATTTTCGATAGTTAGGTCTCAAAATCTGCGCCTTGGCGTCTAGAATATTTAAATCTAATTGAGTTTCTAATTTTTCTATTAAAGTTTCGAGAAAAATCCAGTTTTGTCCAAAAATTTGTTCATTTTCGAACAACAACGTAGCGAGCGCGCTGTCCCCTTGTGCAACGGAGCCTGCCGTAGCCCAAAAGCTATCCGTGCCTGCCTGTTAAAGCCTGGAATGGCGTGGATCACATCGCCACGCCGGACAACAATCGGGACCGAGACTCGCCCGCACGTTACAACGACGCAAGAAAAATCATTTTTTTCGCAAGTAAAATGTATCTAACGATTCTCTTCGAAAAGGGCAAAAGTCATAGCGAATAAAGTTCCCCATTTTTGTCACTTTACTAGCAAAATTTTGAAAAAGGGTGCTTTTGGTTACTTCTTTGGTTCTTGAGTTTTTCTAGAAATTTCTAGAATGTTCGCGGAAGGCTACGCGAGGATACAAAAGACACCGTAGCCCGTTGCGCGATTTCAACGTGTAGCTCTCGCAGCGAAAAATTGTCATTTGTCGCGAACTCTCATTTTCCTAGCTTTTCTCTTTTTGAAACGTTTTTCGTTTCTACCTTCCATTTTGCTATGAATTGCGATGCGTGTCTTCCTTTTCTTTCGCGCTTTCATTTTGGGGCCCCCTCGCCCCGGGGTGCCTAAAATATTCTCGTCTATGTCTCGTCATCACAGGGACTTTTGCTGACGCTGCATTATCCCCGCGCCTTTCCCCTACCATTCACTTTTCATTCCATTCCTTTCCGATTTTTCTAGTTGTGTTTTAACTTTCTAACTTTTTCTATTTCAGAACTCACATCTCACCTCAATCAACCTACGATGCGAACCCTCTGGCTCCTCGGGGCTGTCCTGCTCGTTAGCGGACTTGCCGGTGCCGAAGACGAGAAAAAGGAGGAAGAGGTTTGCAGTTTCTCATTGTTTTGAAATTTTTCTTTAGAAAAAATACGACACTATCATCGGTATTGATTTGGGAACGACCTACTCCTGCGTCGGTGTGTTCAAGAACGGTCGTGTGGAAATCATCGCCAATGACCAGGGTGAGTACCTTGAATTTACGGTGCAAAATACCATCTAGCTTTCTTCATTTTTCATTATTGATTTTTAGGTAACCGAATCACTCCGTCCTACGTGGCTTTCACTGGCGAGAATGGAGAGCGTCTGATCGGAGACGCCGCCAAGAACCAGCTCACCATCAACCCCGAGAACACAGTCTTCGACGTGAAGCGTCTCGTCGGCCGCGATTACAAGGACAAATCGGTTCAGGAGGATATCAAGCTGTGGCCCTTCAAGGTATATTTTTATCCAATTTCTTGCTCGTCTATTATCGAGTTGCGGATTTTCTGTGCTGTTTTTGTTTTCCCCGCATACGTTTCTTTTCAGATCGTCGACAAGAGCAACAAGCCGTACGTGCAGGTGAAGGTCGGCAAGGAGGACAAGCAGTTCACCCCCGAAGAAATCTCCGCCATGGTGCTGATCAAGATGAAGGAGATCGCCGAGAGCTACTTGGGCAAGGAAGTCAAGAACGCCGTCGTCACCGTGCCCGCTTACTTCAACGACGCCCAGCGCCAGGCCACCAAGGACGCCGGAACCATCGCCGGACTCAACGTTGTCCGTATCATCAACGAGCCCACCGCTGCCGCCATTGCCTACGGACTGGACAAGAAGGAGGGTAAGAAATTTTGATTGTTTTTAAAAGTGTCTGGCCGCTGTGGTAATCGATAATCGCTGTCCACGTTGCAATAGCCTAAGGTGGCTGGCGGTACCAGTTTGGACTGTACGGGCCCGAGGGACCTGTTTGCTAAGCGGTCAGCGCAGTGAGTAAACACATTGTCTGCTCGCATTGGTCGCCGGTGCGCGGGTCCCTCGGGCCCTTGGGGGCTAATGATGAAGATGATGAAACCAATTGAAAAATTATTGCAAGTTTTCTGCACCTTTTAAATTTATTTTCAGGTGAGCGGAACATCCTTGTCTTCGACCTCGGAGGTGGTACTTTCGATGTCTCTATGCTCACCATCGACAATGGCGTTTTTGAGGTTGGAAATATTTGCTTTCTTCAAATAAATTTTAGGTGCTCGCGACCAACGGAGATACTCACTTGGGAGGAGAAGACTTCGACCAGCGCACCATGGAGTACTTCATCAAGCTGTACAAGAAGAAGACTGGAAAGGACATTCGCAAGGATCACCGTGCCGTCCAGAAGCTTCGCCGCGAGGTCGAGAAGGCCAAGCGTGCCCTGTCCACCCAGCATCAAGTCAAGGTATAGCATTTTACAGTTTCATTTACAATCAATTCTCAGGTCGAGGTCGAGGCCATGTTCGACGGAGAAGATTTCTCGGAAACGCTCACTCGTGCCAAGTTCGAAGAGCTGAACATGGATCTGTTCCGCGCCACCCTCAAGCCCGTCCAGAAGGTCCTCGAGGATTCCGACCTGAAGAAGACTGACGTCCACGAGATTGTCCTCGTCGGAGGCTCTACCAGAATCCCCAAGGTCCAGCAGCTCATCAAAGAATTCTTCAACGGCAAGGAGCCATCGCGTGGCATCAACCCCGATGAGGCCGTCGCCTATGGTGCTGCCGTTCAAGGAGGTGTTATTGCTGGAGACGTGAGTTTATTTCAACCCTTCTGATTCTATGTATTGTTTAGAGCGGAACCGGCGACATTGTTCTGCTCGACGTCAACCCGCTCACCATGGGTATCGAGACCGTTGGAGGAGTCATGACCAAGCTGATCCCCAGGAACACTGGTATACCTCGGTTTAAAAGTAAAATTCTTTTGCTTAGTTATCCCGACCAAGAAGAGCCAGGTCTTCTCCACGGCCGCCGACAATCAGAACACTGTCACCATCCGCGTCTTCGAAGGTGAACGCCCGATGACCAAGGACAACCACGAGCTCGGAAAATTCGACCTCACTGGCATCCCTCCGGCCCAGCGCGGAATCCCCCAGATTGAGGTTTGTATTTTTGCCTGCGCTCTAATAATTTGCGTCTTAGGTTACCTTCGAAATTGACGTCAACGGCATCCTCCACGTCACTGCTGAAGACAAGGGCACTGGAAACAAGAACAAGATCACCATCACCAATGATGCCAACAGGTAAAGCTTTTACTTTCTTTCGTATAATTTTCTTTTTGATTAGGCTGTCGCCCGAAGACATTGAGCGCATGATCAATGATGCCGAGAAGTTCGCCGATGAGGACAAGAAGCTGAAGGAGCAGGTCGAAGCCCGCAACGAGCTCGAGTCGTACGCCTACAGCCTGAAGAACCAGATCGGAAGGAAAAGCCGGCGGAAGCGACGATGACGACAAGAAGACGAGAAGAGAGGGCAAGGTGCACCCGATCGTCTCCAAGCTGTACAAGGACGGCGAGGGTGGCGGTGCTGAAGCTGGCGGAGAAGCCGAAGAGAAGGATGAAAAGGACGAGTTGTAGTTTGCTGTGATTCCATTCTGTGTCTGTTTCCCCCCTCACACTACTTCTCTCGCTCTGGGTGTGCGCCACTTCGGTGGTGGCTTTTGAAGGGTATTTTTTTGTTTGTGTTTGGGCCCTTTGTTGGCCATTTCGTTTCTAGATAATAAATTTTTCTATGGGTCAGCGAATGTGAAATGCAACTTTATTGGAAACGCACAATGAACCCGTATGACAAAGATGTAATGTTCGGTATTGCTGGGGTAGGAGAACTTTCAGAAATCACGCTGCCGGTTTTTTCCTAGATCTCTGCTTGGTCTGGCCGTATTTTAACTAGCTTTTGTGAAAACGATTGGATTGGGGGATCATGTTACCACGCAATAATATCCCCAATACATGATGTTGAAAATGATAAAGGTGGCTGGGAACACCCATCGACTCTTCTGGTCGATCTTCTTCGCGCGATTTCGCCCGGCCATCTTCCTGAAAAGTTGTCGTTTCAAAGGTTGCTACCCTCTTAGCGATTTTAGCACACAGCACTCGTTTGTCAATAGCCAGCCTGCTATGAAAAAAGGGAAGGGGTTATTTCTCGGGGACAAGCAAACCGAAAAAGAATATAATAAGCCTCGGCGGATCGGGGGGCCAATGATAAAATTCTAATAAAGTGAGGAGCTTCGAAAAAGCTAGCACGGCCAGGGCACCTGTCATGGGTTATTAAGCGGCTCAGTTGGATATTGGGCAACAGGCTGGGACGCCTGCAAATAGACGGCTGCTTTCCAAGATGAAAATCATAGTTTTTAGGGCGCTGATGCGTGATTGGGGCCCGTCTAAAACGTACTTATGTTTTTGGAGCTGTTTGATGGTGTTTGTCCATTTGTCGCCTTTCTTTTCCTTGTTGGGCTCCTTGTTTTCGGCCGTTGAGCCGTAGGTGGTCGCTGAAATTCAGGGGGTAATCTTTGAAAAAAAGATAGGATAATCAAGGTAAAACCAACATTTTGAGTTGTTTGCTGTCAGCCCATTGTGTGCAGCGACGCCATTTGGGACAAGACGGCTCCAGACGGATGGTGATCGCTTGCAAAGTTGGCCAGTTGAGTCGTCAAACGCCGCCCAATTCGCTAATCGTTCGGCCTGGAATATTATTGTATTACCAGCGCCCAAAACCCGCTTCGCGGGTCTTGGGCGCTGGAATGCGGCCTTTGCATGAAAAATTTGACTTTCCGACAGCTCGGGTCCTTCGGACCCCTTCCCCCACCGACCACACACGCGCGAGCAAATTGCAAGAATGAGGAAATTTGTATTTTTCATATTATGCAAATTACCCCCAAAAATGACTAAAACCGGCTTTAACTTTGTAAACTTGTATTTTATCGAAATTCTGAAAACGCCATCGGAAAGAGGAGGGTCGATTCCCCCAAGTGGCAAAAAATCGCGCATTTTGGGCACGGGAAAGCCTCAAACGGGCCTCGAAAGTGACATCCACACACACACACACAGAGATACACTCGAAAATTATATAAGGTAGGATTTATGCTTTAATATTGATAATAAATGAAATAAACTAACCTTTTCGGCCTCCTTATCCTTCCACAACTCATTAGCAGCAGTTCGTGGGGAATCAATGTTATTCTCAGCCACCTAAACTTCATCAGCTGTCTTTTTTTCAACGATCTTGGATAATATTTTCGTTAGTACAACGTAGTCACAAACGATAGTATCATTTTTACGGCCATATAAAGCCGAATTTTGTGAATGTTAGTGTGAAGTGCTCCCAAAAGATGCATAAAGAAACGGACATTCGTGCTGGCACTGTAGGAGCGAGGGCGATTCTCGATAGACGGCGGTGAGAGACCTTCCGCTGGATTTGAGGAGACCGAGCTTCTGGCCTTAGCGTCGAGGAATGGCCAAAGTGGATGGAGGAGGCTGAGCTTCAGCCCGAACTGTCGTGCCTGTAGTGTTGGGGGGAAAGTGGTGCCTAACAATCGAGACCTTCAAACCAAAATAGCTAAATTTATAGCTAATCGTTTTGCATTAATCTAATATCGGCTAGGTGATGATGAATTCACAACAAAATTATCCAGACTCCAGCCGTACCCAATCAACGAAAAAAAATGGGCTATTCTCGAGAAATGAGTTGATACCGGTGCATCCGGGTGCTGTGGGGTGTTGCAACCATCATCCACATCAGAAGAGAAATTCGAATAGTGAGACATCGAGCGGAGTCGGACTTGGTTTCCGAAATCTGGCTCGGGCTCGGCCTGGAACCAGCCGCGTGCGGTTAGCGATTTAGCACATGCTTTCGTTTTTCATTAGTTTTCGCGTAGCAAATTAGATGGATGCGAGCTTTTTCTTAGGTTATGACAAAGCGCAGACGCTATATTACTTGGTAAAAACTATCAAATTATAGCTAAAAACCAGCGCTTCAAAACTCGCTTGCGGGCCTTGGGCGCTGGAATGCGGCCTTTGCATGAAAAGTTTGACTTTCTGATAACTCGGGTCCTGCGGACCCCCCCCCCCCCGCCCCGACCACACGCGCGAGTGCAACTGGCCAGAATGAGGAAGTTTGTATTTTTTCGCATTATGCAAATTAGCCTTCAGGTACCCCAAAAATCAATAAAACCGGCTTTAACTTTGTAAACTTGTATTTTTGCGAAATTCTGAAAGCGCCATCGGAAACAGAAGGGTCGATTCCCCGGGTGACGGAGAATTAGAGCATAGCGAAGGCTCTCAATCGGGCCTCGAAAGTGACATCCACACACACACACACACATACACTCCAAAATTATATAAGGTAGGATAAATAGTAAAATATGATTTTTCTGGCTTTTAGAATCGAATTTTCAAAGAGGTGCAGTAGTTTGGCAAGAAATTAGAAGCACCCCATTGTCAGAAAATTAGAGTGAATAGTTATGGAGTGAAATGAAGTGATTTCACACAACCAACCTCGACCAGTTGTTGATGATGCTCGCGCGTGCTGCCCTTGAACCGTCCGATCAGGTCGCGGGCCTTGTTGCTGATGTTCGACGCCGAGAGCTCTTTCTGCGTCTTGCCAGCCGCCGTCTTCTCCATCACCGACTCCAGGCTGGAGGCCATCACTAAACATCAAAATTAGACGGCTTTAGCAACTCTGACGACATCTCCGAAATCCACCGGGGGGCTGGGCCGCATTTGGCTAATTGTAAGCAACGGCAAAAATTCTGGATGTTTCAGTAAGAGAATTGTGGATTTTAGGATAAAGCCATCCTTCTTTCTATCAAGATTCGAAATTCCACAACAATCCCCTGCACATAAAGCACGGCAAGCTGAGAGCGTGAATATGTGGGCCCGGATTTCAGAGATATCGTCAATTTTTCATTTTAAAATGCATTAGTTTAGGGGAAATGTTTGGAGGAGGATAGCGCACGACATTCGGGCTAAAGGGCTCTTCCAAGAAGCATGGTTATAGACAGGTTATAGCAGTTCAGAGAAAGGGGGAAATTGAAAGCTGGGCTGCTTTGCGGCAAGCTTGGCTTGTTTAGCTTCTCCAGGCAATAGTGGGGGTTTCTCGAAAAACTTGCACTCCGTTTTCTGCTGTTTCGCCATTTTCGAGTAGGCTGCAAATAGGGAAGCGGGTTGAGTTTCGTTTTTAATGGTCTTTTAGGTTGTTAAACTGGTCTTGCTTTAAAACGGACACAGCTAATTGTATATTTTAAATTGATCTACTACACATATTAATTTTTGTGAGCATTAAGCCGTGCTACATGAAAATTACCGGAAAAGCATGCGTTTTGATGCGGGATAGTATTGTAATTTTGAGTGAAGCGGAGTCCTCCAAAAGCCAGGTAAGATACATATCTTGGTACGTGACGATACGGTAGACGATACAGGACTGGGCTTCCGGTGACAGAAGGACAGTTTTTGGGGATGGCTGGATGAGGCGAGGATCGTTTTTAGAAACATTGAATTTTGCGAAATTCGATGCATCCGCGCCCCAAACCCTTTGAAAATCGAGGGACCAGTATTTGACACTATCCTTACCGATATCGGCATCCGTGCGGTGCCATTTTCGCCCTATAGACGAACATAGTTTAATAGCTTTAATATATTGTGGCAATCGGGGGTTAGGGAATACGAAAACGGTGATTTTAAGAGTAACATTTAGCTGTAGTTTTGTGCAAAACGTCGATGGAAATGGGCATGGGCTATCATTTTTACTTAGCTTTTAGCTATACAAAAGCTTCAAACATAGAAGCTAAACTTTATTTTCAATGCCAAACACAAAAATCAGCTCCATGCCCAGTTCCGGGACGGGTGCACCGGTAGACAAAGACTCGCTGTGAGTGTAAAAATCAAAAACAATTTCCTTTTTCGAATGTTCTACTGATTTCTAATTCGACCATAACAATCCAATCTAGCCGAGAGAGGCGCATTCCGGACCCTCCGTTGGTTACGCCGAGAAAATGTCAAAGGAAAAACTTTTTACGGCAGCGTTACACTTTCCCCTCGGCTTACCAAATTGGAAAGGGCTTCGCGCTTGATAACGGCTTGTTTATGGGGGGATTTTAAGGATGATGGGCCAAAATTTTCCGGGGTGATACCTTGACGTTGAGCATAGTTGACGATGGTGAACTCGATCATGACGCCGAACACGAACCTGAATGCAAATTTAGTAAGACCAAAAGGGGCAGACTTACATCATACAAGCGCCCATCCAAACGTCAATAGCTTTCATGTAAGACACCTGAAATTAAAGTTTTGAGTATGATTTTGAGAACATCACCTCCGGCAAAGCCAAGCGAGCCGCATTTGCTTGGGTTGAAAGTGTTAGCAAAGTTGTAATGGCTAACGAAACTCGTGCTGGCACCGCTTCGACGTCTAGCCAGAAGGAAAACCTAAAATATAACTATTTATAAAACTAGCAAATTCCTGAAATAGACATAAGGAGGACGAGAAAGTGGCTGTCGGGACCATAAAACCCAGCTAATCTGTCTTATTTTCTCACAAAAAGGCGTAAAATAAGTCGAAACCCCTCGTTTTTCCAAAACTTCAGAAGAAAATTCCCTTTATATAGCTTTTTAGCTTATTTTAGGCAAGAACAAACCCAACACAAGCATTTTCAAGCAAAAAGCAAAAAATCTGCCCCATGCCAGGCTCGAACTGGCGACCTCGGCATATCTTACATACTATAAGTACCACGCGCTAACCGACTGCGCCAATGGGGCAACGGGGAGAGGGCGCCGACTTGCCATGATATGACACGATCAGAGTTGTGGGCACGTAGGACTGCATCAAGTGGTGAGTGATTTCGCGTTGCACGGCAAATTCAGCGGTAACGCATGACCAGGTGCCTAAAAAAGTATATTAGCATTGCTAGTAATAGGCCTAGTATTTTGACCACGTTTGAGGGCTCAAAAAGCCTGAAAAATAACCCCAATCGCTATTTTTTCGCCACGTTTTCAAGGAATATTTGCTTGGTTCAAATGCTCTAATTTTGTGTAATACAAGATTGAAAGTAATTTAAAAATCATATTAATTAGCTTAGAACTATGGTATAATCATTCTATTAGAAAGTCTGGCGAAAAAGCGAAATTTGGCAACTAAACTATAGATTTTGTTTTTTAAAGCGAAAAGGCGCTAGAATAGGTAGCAAAAGCTCTTCAAAGGGGTTTGCAATAGTCAATTAGAGTTATGCATTATATTATAGCAAAGCACATTTATACACTTGGTGAAATAAGTTTATTAAAAAATCTAATTTAAGAAATTTGCCTTGAGCCACGCCGGATTTTTGGCAATTTAATAAAGGTCGCTGAATCTATTCCGCATACCATCTTATATGGATAGATCTATAGTTCTTTGGGGAAGTTTTTGGTGTACCCGGTTAAAAATCGATAAAAAAATACCTGTACTATAATTCCCATCGCAAAGCCCTGGGTACAAATCGTTGATTCTCATGTCGGACATTGCAATCCCGGGGTTTCTTGTGATCGGATCTGTGTTGATCCATTCGATTTGTAATTGATCGGTTGTGTAGGCGTCTGAAATATAAATTATTATTCGTAATTTATATATTTTATTTTATTTTTTCTTATAATTTGTAGCTTTCCCCTTTTTGCACAACGGGAAGTTTAATTGGGCGGGCTTATGGCCGGGCGAACGACCCCCTGCTAGGCGGGGAGGGTAAGACCCTTTTCCGTGCCCCTTCCCCGTGCTTCCGTAGCGCAGTAGGCAGCGCGTCAGTCTCATAATCTGAAGGTCGTGAGTTCGAGCCTCACCGGGAGCAATTCTTTTGCTTTTTGGCCGGTTTTTTTGGATTTGATTGCTGATCACTCCCAGTGATAATTTAGGTATTTTGCACACGTACAACTCAGTATCCGGAGCTGACATTGCTGCGAGTCCAGAGGCCATTTTTGAAGTTTCAGGGTGCATAATACGATCTAAATGTTCTATTTTTATTCGAGTGAGGGCCAACCCACCATACTGACTCGCGTGTCATACAAAATACTCCCATCCGGCTCAACCCATACAAGAAAATTGGGCTGGGTGACCTGAAAAATAACAATAGAGAAGGGTTATAAATTTTACCTCGTGGAATTCGGCTATGCGAGCGTTTGCAAAATAGACATCTGGATGCCAGATCTTCTCCAGGATGCCCTTGTCACGAATCAATACCCGTCTAAAATTCGTTTTAAATAGCGTTTGCCAGAAAAGGATACTTTGTTTCATTGTGAGCAAGGCGAGGGTCTTTCCAGAATTGCTGGAAGTAGACGTCTAATTGGAAATCCTGAAAAATTCGAGAGTGATACTCCATTAATGCCTGCGATACCATGGTTTGTGTCCGAAATGACGACATCCCCTCTATGTACATTGCCAGGCGGACGACCGTTGGTTGATCTGAAGTGGTCGTTTTGAAGCCATAACCGACAGCACGATTCCCAGGCAAGACCGAATTGAACCAAGTGGGGCACACGTTTTGTGGAAAAAAGACAAGAAAATACGGCAACTGCAAATTCATGCCTCAATTGTAACGAAATCGAAAGTGTTTGGACTTCAGTGTAATTCCCAATTTCCAATTTCAAAAAGCTCACCAAATAAAATTTGATGAATTAGTTTTCAATTCGGCTTTGCATGGGGACAGAGATAGCATTTGAGAGGTGAGAGGAGTTCGAGAGGTCTTTTGGAATTATTGTATTGGCGGATTAGTTTGAAAAATCGTTCCAAAGATCAAGATCCCATTAAAATCCGTCTTTAAAATAATCCCAGAATATTCTTAGCCAAAAACACAGTCGGTAGAAGTGCTGCCTGTAGCGGACAAAGGACATGAAAATTGCCCGAAGTAGGGGGGCTATTCTCACTAGCGAAGCTATGCATTTCCGCATTAAGTCAATAGATCTCTGGCAGGCGAGATGCTCATATCTCTCTCTCTCTCTCTCTCTCTCTCTCTCTCTCTTTCGCTTTCTCGCCTCGTTCACTTCACACTTACCGCTGCTTTTCAGCACGCCTCGTCGCTGACCTGATCAATCGGTCCGATTTATATTTGGCTTTTTAAAAATGGTTTTTTAGAATAAGCGCAACAGAATTGGCCTACTAAATAGCACCTACTAACCAAGAGTTAAATAAAACTAGAGAATTTTTAAAGCCTCTTAAAATGGCTCACTTTCGTCCTGGACGGGCGGGGAGTGCTTGTCGTATACTTGTCGGCCGGCGTTCAACATCTCGTCCATATAAAGTGGGATCGGCTCGGATCTGGTTGCCTCGACTGCCCAGATCCTAAAAGGAAATACCCTTAGGTTATGCTTAGACTTGCTTCTGCACTGAATTTTTCGACTGTTTTTGCCTGCCACCCACTATCGCGCCCCATCGAATTTTGTCAGTTGACAGCTGCAGCACCCAGGCCCCTAATCCTTATCAACCTCCAGTGAGCACCGCGCCCCAGTGCTTCCGTAGCGCAGTAGGCAGCGCGTCAGTCTCATAATCTGAAGGTCGTGAGTTCGAGCCTCACCGGGAGCAATTCTTTTGCTTTTTGATCCCAGATCCCCGAGATTTGATTTGAAAGGGTCTCTCAAGTTTGAATATGTTTTTGCACTCACCTGCATAGGAATAGGAGCATCTCTATAACAGCCATCTCGCATATCATCGCAATCGCATTTTAAAACGCAAAATCTGAAAGTATCAAGACGTATGGGGCCAAGTGAGGTTCAAAATGAAGAACTTTAAAAGAATTGAGTCTTGTAAGAATTTATGCAGAAACCCATAAATTTAGGGGCCGTAAGGAAGTCTTCACGGCATACTAAACAAAGGCCCATTTCAGAAGAGAAGCCTTCCCCTCCTACCCCATGGAGTGTAACCAATTCCCAGGTCGTCGGTCTTTCAACGCTAAAGGGATTTTAAAGGGATGAGAAATCACGACGAGCGGCTGAAAATTTTGTTTGGAAAGGGGGGCTAGGGATCGGATACGAAGCCCGTCACAACACCCAATTTTCCACAATTTCTCGTGGCCTCTGAGGCGAGGAGGGCGAAATGGAGGGAAGGGGGAATTCCAGGCGACAATGCCCATTCTTCGGCAATTGTCACCGAGTAGTGGCTCGGAAAAAAACGGACGGGGGGCAGGATCCAGGCAAAAGTTTTAAACGCGTCCCGTGTAGCGCTTCTTCCTTGTTCTGCTAAGGCAAGAAGGGCCAGGAAGTAAACAACGAAATGACCCCCGGGGTGGGTGGGAAAGAAGATTCTAGCTTTTAGTGTGGAATTATTTATTGGCATTTACGCGTTGGGTACGTACTAGTACGGAGTAAGTAAAACTTTGAAAAAAGAGTTTAAATAAGTAGTTTTCTTACTCGTGTAAAAATAGTTGAAATCAACTTGAAAAAGAGCTGCAGTTATTACAGATCTTGTTTATTGCCCTGAGTTACCTGATTTCATTACCTGGTTAAGAAACCTAACGAGAAGCTATAAGGAAAATTTCTAAAATCAATTTTTTAGTCAGCAAAAAACGGAAGCAATTTCCCGACTTCATCGTCCCTTTAAAAACCGTGAGAGCGAATATAATCAATTATTTGACGCTACTGGGTGAAGGAGGAACGGTTTTTAGTACCCTAGCACCCAATCTGTGTTTAGGAGCTTGGAAGTGGTCAAAAATCCCCAGGAACCATTATCGAAGAAGCCCCCAAAAACCCTGGAAGGAGTAGGGGCCGATTTCCGGCAATTCACGAAACACATTTTGGCAGAATAGAGAAGCTATAGGGCTCAGAAGAAGTGAAGAAAAATTTTTGAAAACGCAGACTTATTAGGTACGTAGTAAAGTGCCGGCGCCAAAACTAAACCCCAGTCAATTCTGCTATTTTCTGCTGTTATGCCTGCTGGAAGGGCGACATTGGTTCGTTGGGTATTCCTGCGTCGACATCTCCGCCAAATACCCCCGGCACCTTTCAATAATGCGCCATTTCCGTTTGGGGTCAACCCAGTGGAAAGTTCGCAACAGAACACCGAGAATTTAGAACTTTCGAAGTCGGTAGAAAAACTGACTAGGCTTCAAAATTTTCTAAATACTGTTTTCGGGATGTGCTATCAGCATATCAATCATCCTGCCTAAATTCATAAGGCCTAAATTCACATTGCCGAAACTTCATTTTTTTTCGGAATCTATGATAATGAAATTTCGCCTTGCCGAAATTCAGAATGTTGGAATTTAAAAAGGTTAACATTTTTTTGTGGAGGTACAGGATTTCACCGGAGATATTTATATGCTTTTAGATTTATGTAAAATTTAGACACTATGACTTTTCGACAACAGGAAATTTCGGCGTGATGATTTTCGGCAATGTGATTTCAACCGGCTGAAAGTTCAAAATTATGAATTTTCGATTATTAATTTCGCATGCTAGAGGTCATTGAGAATCAGTAAAAAAACCACAGGGCTCTAAAATTCTCCAAATATATTTTTCGAAGCCTCGAAGCTTTATAGAACCACTGCAAATACTGCAAAGCGATTCCAATATCTTATACCCAGCTCCCAGAATCCCCAAAAATATTTGCCCGAAGCGGCGGGGTCCGATATGAACCTCTAGATGTTCATCGAGCACATCCCACCTCATTCCATATCAACCCCGAATCGGCGATGCTCTCCGAATTATACAGTGAACGCGCCCAGAGAAGCTTGGCGGAATAATCACCGTTTTAAAGAAGCAGTGAATTAGGGTTGGGAGGCGAACGGGTAAGTGCAATGCTGCTAGATGTTTTCATGCGGCAACCCGGATCTTAGGACGTGTAAGGAGGGTGGGGTGGCAAACAAAGTTGATATTCGCAAGGTTGACGTGGGGATGATTCGCTAGACAATGTCAGGGCTTTGTTAGGGACTTTAGGGGGCTTTTGTATGCAAATCAGCAAGAATAAAAAAACTTATAAGAAGAACAGGGAGAAAAGCAGAAAGCATAAAACCCTGGAGCCATCGACCTCTACAAAACCCGGCTTTGGAAACAGGTTTCACAACAACACACAAAAGTTGACTAGATTTTACGTACTTTGGGTTAAAAATTAGCAAGAGGAAAAAAAGAGTAAATAGCAAGTTTACGACCTCTGGAGCCATCGCCTCGTCGAGAAATCATAGAGGGTCAAATCCACAAGCAAAAACAAGCTTCGTTTCTCGATGCCCCCGAAACCAGGTTAGACGACGTTGCCTCTATCCCCTTAACCCCAGCCTCCTCCGAAAAGTGTGGGCGACGATGGGGCCCTCAAGGAGAAGAAGCTCATCCCGGCGGAAATGCGAAATTCGCCCCCGAAGCGCTCCCCTTTACGCGGCCCGAATCGAGAATCGGCGTGTGGTCGGCCGAAAATAGGGTGCTTCTTAGGGGGGAGTACTAGGCGAAAAAGTCATCATCATCTGACTACTTGAGGACGATGCGGTGGTTTTTCGGCAGTTATGACACGGAATTTTTGAGCGGGGTCAATTTTGGCAGTTAGGTTAGAGCGTGAAGCCTACGAGAGAGAGAGAGAGAGAGATCCCAGGTTCTGACAAGGTCTATAATAATTTCTTAGGCGGCTCTTTAATCCCGACAATTCTTCAAAAAAAAGAATTAATAAAGGACCCTAAAATTTTTTAGTTTTAGAATCCATCAAAATCGAGTCTAGCCACCATGTTGTCGTCGCAAACTCTGGAATTTCCGGGTTAACCGGCCCTTTCCCGCCGACTTCCGGTCTATTCTTCCCAATTTGAGAGGCCGCTGCGACCGAATTTGGTCCCGGTCAGCCGTCGCATTTTCTAAAATGCACCTAGGCACTGCGTGGTGTTGAATTGGGGGCTTTGTCCTGAACCAGCACCCCGCTTTTGCCGGCCACATGTGACTTTTTCGACATGGCACTGAAAAGGTCTCCCCTGGCGGGTGTTCCAAATAAAATTTCGCGGCGTTGAACTCGCTGAAAAACAGCTAGGACGGAGTAGAAAGGGGGTGGAGGATGTAGAAATGGTTAGGTGAAACGCATAATATTTTGATCCTTTTGGAGAACGTGTGAATCTGCCTTCTAAGGAAATTGGTGAAGTCAAACCAAAGTTCACACGCCAAGCTCCGAGTTCCGTTCGAATTCTCCCAGACGGCTTCACCAAGGAGGATGACCCAAACTACCTAGCGAACGCGTGACCGGAACTGCCCTCGTGTTTTTCGCCAACCAAAAAATGGCGGCTTGTAAGAAGGTGGAAGCCGCTTAGAATTTCCGACCGATGCGCACCCCCGGCGGCTTAACCCGGGGGGCTATGGCCTAACACATTCGATGGGCCCTAAGGCCCCCTAAGGGCCCAGGGCCCAGATTGAGTCGGGGGCCACACCACGACGACCCGATGGGGAACAAGAACGCGAAAATTGCTTCCGCCACAAATTCTTTCGCTCTCAATTTTACACCTCACAAACAGAAGGCCGGGATGGGTGGGGCTACCACATCATTTTTGAGGTCTGGTCCGAATTGGGGAAGCTGATGTGTAATTTTCTGAGCTTGGTTGGAGCAGGATTGGATAAAAAAATTTGCTAAGGCCGGGAAAAGCATATCTGAAAAATCATGCAACCTTTAAAGTAGCCAAAAATATCATAGGCACTTGGAGGAGCCCGAAGTGCGTAGCAGACTCGTGCCCCTAATTAGCACCCATTCACCACGAAAAACTCAATGACCAAACGGGGCGCAATTGGTCCAAAAAGCAAAAAGATTGCTCCCGGTGAGGCTCGAACTCACGACCTTCAGATTATGAGACTGACGCGCTGCCGACTGCGCTACGGAAGCGTTGCGAGCGGGCTGTGGGCAAGTCTGATAAGGCCCAGGTTGCGTCCAGCCGACAGGTCAACTTTGGTTAGGCACTACTTTTGGGCTTGGGATTGGCTAGAGGTTCGACCAAGGCTTACAATTAGGCTTAGTCTAAGGCTTAGCCTAGACTTAGCTTAGGCTTAGACTATACACACCACATGATTCCGTTTCACTTTGAAATCCCTGAATTAACTTATAGAATCCGATTCATAAAAAATAGCAAAAGATAAATCCAAAGCGAAAAAATCGACCCAAGCTCAAAAAGAAACGCACAACTTCTCCCTACAGTATCGTGCTTTTGCAGGGCACCCGGTTTATTAACGATTAATAATGAGCGAAAGGGGAGCAGAAGAGTTGTTTGCATTCTGAAGGGGTGCAGCTCCTCTCATCGACGATTCATTCCGCGGCTCATTCCAGTTTCTTCTTCGCGCCCCCTCACCGGGGGTCTTCTGGGAGGGAGGACGGGCGGTTTGATGAGGTCCCATATTTCTGGGGGGACATTCAGCGGTTGGGGGAGGGAATGGGACACTTTTTAACGTGAATGGGAATTCAAAAATCATGAGCGATAGAGGGTGGAATGCGAGAAATAGCGCAGATTTAGTAAGAAATTCAGCTTGTAAAGTTCGTTCCTAGAGCGTGGACCCTGAGCTTTGTTCTAGACGCATTTGATGGCCTTCAATAATTTTTGAAGGAAAAGGAAGATACGGCTTCATCCTCTGTCCTCCCAACGACCGCCAATTTTTTAGGGGATCTCTCCCGAAACAATCCACCCCAATTCGCTCCCTTGCCTCAGAATTGAGCCCCACGATTGGAATTTTTATTAGCGCAATTAAAGGACCAAGAAACGGGGGGACTGGTGCAGGAAAATGAAAAAATTTCGCAGCGTTTTCGGGAGGAAACGCGCCATAATTTCGGTATATTTCATGTACGCTTGAAAGAAGTGGACTAGATAACCAGAATATCATCCGAAATGTTCTAAAGCAATAACTGGAATATTTCCTCAAAAATCCCGACTAGTCGGCCTTGTAAGGGAGGATCAAGCGGGAAATCCCTTCGGAATCCAATCCGGAAAAGAACCTAAACCGAAAAATATTTTCCAAGAAGACTGATACCTAAATTCCGGATATCCGGTGTAGAAGAGCAAAGTGGATCCACGGAAAGCAGGCCAAACTCTTCGTAACTCCGTATTCTTCCGGAAGTGAATTTTTGAGAACTCGAACAGGGTCTTTGAGGCGCTTTCCCAAAAAAACCCCAATATGCTAATCAACCCTGCTCCTGGCGAGGTGAGGGTGGAAGCGGAAGCCAGTAAAAGCTTCATCATGAGGTGCACCAAGGTTTAGAATAAACCCTAGAAAATCAAACACCAACTACGCTATATGCGCCCCACCCTCGACATCGCCGTTTTTACATGCCTCCCCTCCTCTTTCCGGAAATTGCAACAAGAATGCAGGCAGCGAATTTCGCATACCTTTGCGGGCAGAGAAAAAGATACACGGGAAATCAAGTGGAAAAAGGGTGTCGGGTTTCGTTTCTGAGGCTCTCGATCCCCTCCAGGTGCCGTTAGCCAGAAATCGCACTGGAGGGAACGGGGCTTGAAGAATCGTGGTTTTTCATTAGCTTAGGACGCGTAGTATTATGGTAAAGATATCCCAAATATTGCGAAATGCCCCGGCCGGAAGATAATAATCCGTTTTTCCGGAAGTCTCGTCCCCATCGGGGTAAGGATTTCAGAAATCTTATAAAAAGGCATTAAATAATTGTTAGGGAGGTAGCGGGTAAAAGAGCTCGGCACTAATTACAAAAATAGAAGTCGGACCTCCATTTTTCCTTGATAGGACACAGCTGAAAATTGCTAAAACAAGTTACAACGTATATCTTTCCTTTACGGAGTAGTATGATAAGAATTACGAGATACGAAAACTCAAATCCTAGGCTGAACTTTTCCATCTTGATCAAAGAATCCGATTCTCAAGGAGCTCCACAAAAAATGTCGTATATCGTCTCAAGCATGTTTTCGAGGCAATAACTCTATTATTTAGCATCGCCCGCCCCTGTCTGACCATTCAAAATAAGCCGGTAGCTATTTTTAGACGGCGTCACCGCCACGATGTCTTTCGAAAATCAGAAGACAACACGGGTCGTTCTGGATTACCTGGCTCAAGTTTGGAGAGAGGCAGAAAACAGGTGGCTGCTTGGCAAATGATTTCTGGGCCCTTATGACAAGTTGATGGGGAATGGGGTTCGGGGAGGAGGAGGAGGATGGCAAAAATTGAACATGGCCAGGAAAATCTACCAGTAAAATACTGCCTATTTCTAAGGTGATGACACTGAAAAATATCGCTAGCAGAAGTTTAGTAAAAATCAGCATTTTGAGCTGCTAGCGCAAAATTTTTAGTAGTTGTTTGTGAATTCTCCTACTGATTGAGCATGAGGAAAATTTGGTAAAGCCTTAAAGATTTGGATTTGATTCCTCAAGATCCTCTGCTATAAAAAACTAGCTTTTCAAAACATGGAAAGAAGCTTTATCTCAAAGGGATAACTCAGTTTTATTAAAATCTCAAAATTTCGTGCTGAATCGCAAATTGCTTAGGTGTTCCTGCTGCTTCCCCCTGACGCAAATGGAGTCAAACCTTGCCCACCTAAAATAACCGATCTACTAACCCGCTCAGCTAGCTGCTCGCTCAAAAAGTTGCGTCCAATTCGGGGGCATTTCCGGGGTTCAGGCCGCTCGCCCGAACAGCCAGTCACGTCAAAGCAATAAGCCCAGGTGTTCTGGAAGCAGTTGAAGAAGCCAGCAGGACATGTTGTGAAAGGATAGCTGAGGGTGATGTTCAAAACCTTTGACCTGGGGCTCACGCGGAAGTAAGCCATTGTCTTAAGGCTTTCAGGTTGAAACGGAAGCAGCGGATGCACCCAAGTGTTTGAATAGGGCGGCTAAAAATAGGGAGAAAGAGCTGGTGGTTTCAGGGAAAACTTTTAGGAATGCTTTTCAAGGGATTCCTCCAAAAAATCGCTTATTAGCAGCTTGGCGGCAAATATAATGCCGAATTTATCAAGTCGAAATTCATTTTGCGAAATTTCAGCTCGTCGATATTTCGTTTCCGAAACAAAAAAACGCGTCACTATTTCTCAGACTGAATTTTGAAATAGTAGAGGTCGATATTCTGATTTACGCCATCTGGAAATTTCGGAAGAAAAATGTCGAGGTCGTAATTGACGGCATTCTGATTGAAAATACCGAGAATATTTCCTTATTTTAGGTTTTTGCAGGGCTCCGTTGCTCCTCCCACGACCTACTTTCAAAACGATTTCTCCACGATATAAAGCCCGAGGGCGTACTTTTAAAAAACGAGAATCTGAATGGTTTTTAGCGGCCGATGGGAGCAGCCGATTTCCGCTCTATTCCCTTTTTCTGCTGCTCCCGAATAGCCCACGCACTTCATCGTGTCTGAAGTGGCCTTTCGATTACGCCGGCGGCTACGCAAAAGCCGCTATTTCGTGTGATGGTTGGTGCATTAATGGGAGCGAACACTAGAAATCTATGCTTCCAAAGTTTTTCAGAAATTCGCTATATACATGCAATGCAGTTTCTTACAAGCAGAAATGTGATTAGGAGAATACCCCCCCCCCCCTGGAGTTTTCTGCGGTACCGCGTAACATGTGGAACACATTTTCGGCTCACCTCTAGCGGAAATGTGAGAAATGTGGCGTGTCGAATGTGTAAGCGTTAAACGGAGCTTTGTCAAATGACTGATTCATATAAAACTCAGGCTGCTAATGAATCTAGAACTCCGATGACATCTACATGCTGAGAACCAGCGTCACTCCCCCTCCAGATTCGCTAAACAAACAGGATTTGTGGCACCGCAACTCGGATTACCCAGGGATACCCCCGTTCCGAGCCCTCAAAATCGAAAAACCAAGTCATAAATCAGGAAAAGAATGAAGCGTCTTGAGATTTTTGCAGGGAAGACGATTTGAGCTTGCAGCGCGCCGAGCGGGACACCGAAAATTTTATGCAAATTGTGTGGAGAGTTGCGAAAATTGATGGTGGAGGCCGACGTTTTGGTGATTTCTGGAAAGCACGTGGGAGTGGCTGCGTTTTTTGGTTTTCCCAGAAGTCCTAAAAAATACTTTGTAATGTTGAATAAATGTTTTTTATAAATTTGAAGAGCACTTGTTATGTCGTTAAAAATGGATAGTAAACTCTTTTATTCAACAACTAATTCAACAATTCCTAAATAAAGACTTTGAGTTCGAACAAGAGATCGGGGGAACGGAGGTTTTGCAGTAAAGTTTCAATAAAGCTGTAAAACATCACGAAGAGCAAAGAGCAAGCCAAAAATAAATCAAGTGCCTAACAAAACCAATGTTAAATAACTCGATTGGGGACATCTAAACCTCGCCTCCCAGCTCCGAGAGCATCTTCCGCAGCTTCTCATTCTAAAACAACGTAGTGAAATTGAAAATTAATAATGATACCTCAACGCGAGCCGTCTCAATCTCCTCGTGATTTTTGCCAATCATTGCGTAGAGCTGAAAGAAAACTAGCTTCGAGCGTGAAAAATGAAGCCCACGTTAGCTTTCTGGTTCTTCAGCTGCTCGATCTCGGCTTTGGCCTCTTTCAGCTCCTTGGCAAGGTTGTTGGGCTGAGCGACGCTTGCCTAAAAATGATGAAAGATGAGGAACATTTCCTATCCACTGACCGTTCTCACTTCTTGCAGCTGCTGCTGTAAGCCACGAATCTCGAGCTCCTGGTTTCGAAGGCGGATGCGCAGCCTTTCCGTCTCATCCATTGAACTGGATTGTTGATTGGCTTCAATCTGAAGAATGTTTAAATCTATATAAAGAAAACGGCGGAACCTGTTGCTTAATTTTATCCAAAAGCAGTTGATTCGGGTGCGGGTCCATAGGGGTTGGTACACTCGGAGAACCGCGGATCGGCGTAGAGAACAATTCTGAAAAAAACGTAAATTCGAAATTTCCATTTATGCCAACCCTCGTTCGATTCGGTCCTTCGCTTTCGGCCTCCAAGCAACACAATCTGATCGGGCAACTTGGAGCGGATAAGGTTTGGGTTCTCCGGGCCCTAAAAAATTAAAAAATTTGGTTCGGTATTCATAACGTCGAGAGTCATAATATCGAAATTTCAGACCGTCGAAACATCCTAAACATCTCGGTAGAAAACCAAATTCTAAGCACAAGGTTTCGAGAATATACAACAAAAACAGTTTGATTACATCGTGTCACTTACCGTGTCCGGATTTCTTTGGGATGCACCAGACGACCTCATTGCGACTGCTGTGCGCCGTTTGTACGCGTCAAAAATGTCGTCGTAGCCGGGGAAGCAATTCTTGGCCGTTTGAGTGACTGTTGCGAGAAGCTGGGCGTCCCTGAAACCACAGCAAATGGATTTTTCAGCGTAATTTCAGCTCACTAAAAGATCGGTCGCTGAGGAAAACTCACATCCTATCAACAACCAAAGCGCCCATGCCGCTGTGTTGCGTGTTGACGTGCTTGCTGCAGTTGGTGCGTAGAGCAATTTCCATACCGCAAACTAAAAAGTTGGCAATTGTCTCACATAAAAGCTGCAAATACCCGAGCAGCAAAACTGCTTCCGGTCCAGATGGGTGCGGACGTGATTGAGGAATGCTTGCTCGGTAATGCTGCCCCTGGGGTTGACGCTAGGGCGGATGACGTTGCTGCAGATCTGAAAAAGCATAATATTAAATATTTGACGTTATTATTATGTTATTTTTTGTTTATTGCACTAAGCGGCACTAACTGGCGGCGGTCACAAGGAAACAAGAGCGGGGTGAAAGACAGATCGGTGGGACTCACTCGACAAGTTTCCGAGTGCACCCGTCCATCCTCATCATCACCAACGAGCGCTCTAGAGAGCCACTTCCTCGTCGCACATTCAGCAATGAGGTTCCCGAAACGCGGGAAGCAGTGATGAGTTTCTTCTTGGGCAATGCGCACAAATTCCTCGGTTCTAAAACTATGTAATAGGGACTAAAATATAGCCAACATTTCGGGCATGGCGCTTGCGGCCCCGTCGTGGGCTTTTTGGAGGTGAAGATTCATGTCGCTCATGTGGGTACCCATGTAGGGGCATTCTAAAATGCGATGATTTTTGGACGTTTCGTTTCCTGGATAACTGAAACGTGCGTTTAAGCGTGACTACGTGTACACCTATTTACGCACGTAAGTAGGTGCCCACATAGCACGTGCCAGAACGTTACCTGTAAGTAAATTTTGTTTTAAAAAAATGTTTTTTAACTAACCGGAACACTTGTAGGTAGAGACTGTAATATGACGCGACAGGGCGTGCCGGTAGAGCGCGGCTACCTTACTCCTCGTCAAGTCCACATGCACATTACATTTCTAACAATATTTTTAGAAAAAGATGAAATTTCAGAAGCTACCTTGCATACAGTCATTGGAGGCATCGCACCGGGGCTCAAGACTTGCACCGGCTCGGTGGTAGGCTCGATTTTAGCTTGAAATTTCAGCGCGAAGCTACTGCTCCCAGATCCGCCGGCTTCGGACATGTCGGCATCCTAGAAGACTTCATTATAGAAGCTAGGGGCTTTAAAATGATAAACGATAAAACTTAAATCAATAGGATAGCTTACCGAGAGCTTCCTGCGCTTCACGTCCCGAGGGGCAGACCGCTGAGATAAATCGAATTCATTTACAAGAGTGAAAACCTTACCTGATCGTCATATGGATAGACTCCAGAGAAATCATCAAGTTGCAAGATAAATTCCGGGAAGCAGGTCTTCGCCAAGTCGCAATGCTCGGCAAACATCTTTGGGTTCCTGAATCGGCCATTGTATAACCTGAATGAACTATTCACATCCGGTCCTCCATTTTTCCTTCACCCTTGTGGAAACTGCTGAGGTGCTTTTCGAACGGCCGCGGGTCGGTGGCAGTGAAGGTGCAGGTGTCGCAAGAATACTAAAAAAGGCCAATTAAAGGGATCGCGAAATCCGAAATAACCCTTTGAAACGACGAATGAGCACTGGCATGAAGGACAGCCATCGAGATGACGGCTTCATCGTCGTCACCCAAATCTGTGGTATCATGGCACATCTAAAAAGCTCGTTAAAAGGTTTTAAATTTAATAAAAAGTGTAGGTAAAGTCGTCCTACCTCACAAAAGTATCCCTCGGTCTTGATGTTCCTCGGAAACGACGGCGAATTTTTGTGACTGTCATCAAAAAGAGCGCTCGGGTTGAAGCTGAGATCATGCTGGAGCGACGTCTAAATCAAATAGATTTGTTACTTTAGCTGATTTCTATGATCGTCCGAAAATACTTCCAATATATGAAACTTTAAAGTTTACACTTTAAAACCTTAAACACTTACAGTATTCGGTTGGTTAGCGCGTAACGATTTCATATACTTGGAGATACGATTCTGCTTGGCCGTGTCGAAATAGTCGGACAGCGACGGGAAGCACCTCTTGGCGATTGAGGTCAGCTCTTCGCAGAATTCAGGATTCCTAAAAATACCGTGAAGTTCAATTCTGTCATTCCAGTCCTTTTAAAATCCTAAAAACATACTGCTGATCGACCACATTTCCAGCGTCGTAATGTTCTTGCCGCAAATGAGACTCGATGCGCAGCTTCTCTGGGTTCTAAAAAATTCTTATTACTCCTCACTCCCTCAGTCGATACTTGAAATGAGCATAGCGAGCAGCCGAACGCCTTCCGATCCATGTGGGTGAATTCAATGTGGCGGAAGGTGTTGTACGGGTTGCCGAGGACCGAGTATGGCTTGTTGCACATCTATAAAAGCCAAAGTCATGGTAATTCCCACATCAACTACCTCGCAATTCAACCTGGCGGCCGGTCCGGAATCTCGTTCTTTTCTGCGCGCTTCGTAGACCTGGGATTCGTGAAGCCACGGGGGACCTCCGGTGTGCGAAGATTGCATCAGGGTCGGGAACTGGAAAATACATTTTGAATGAGATATTAATTGTCAACTTTTTAAAAGTTTAAAAAAATCACCCTTCTCCGCTCTGTAGCTGGCGCCGAAACAGCATTAATGACAGGCGTGGGACGAGAACCGGTGGGTGGGGCCTAAAATTGGTGGATGGATAATTTTTCGGGCTCCCAAAGTAGATTTATCATGTCTAAAACTTACCAACGGGCTTGGCATAGAGCCAAAAATACCACTCAAGGCAAGAGCTGTCTCTCCAAACTAAAAATCATTCTTAAAAATTTCAGTTCCATCAGACCTGGTCATCATCATCGTCGTCAACGGTGAGAGGAGCCAGTTTTGATCCGGTTGGGGCGTCGAGGATGAGCTGCAGATCGTCCGAATCCTAATTTCGTATCTTATTTTTAATTAAAAAAACCCCACATCTCCCAACTTCTCATTGTCGCGCATCCCACTCAGCCTCCGGTATTCGGGCCAAAAGCCGAGGCGCCTCATCCGCGTGGTCACCCATTTCTTGAAGAGATGCTCGAGCTCGGGAAAACACTCCATGGCAACCTTGCCGATTTCTTGGATCAGCTCGGGGGTCCTAAAATTTAAGTTTTAAAAATCTGGGAAGGCCTACTGTAAGTCGTCAACCTCTCCGGCGCCTCCGTGTGAAGCCTTCACGTGATATTTTGCAGCTTTCATGGCACGAAACTGGATGAAAAAAAATATATAAATATGCTAGGGCTAAAATATGTTTTAAGTAGATCCGCAGGGTAGGATAACATAGGTTTATATTAAAGGCTTTAGCAAAATCCCACCATGCCTTTGCATACACTGCATCGAAACGAAGCCGTCTGCACGTGGGCATTGATGTGGACGAGCGTGTTATACGGATTCGTCCCGACGGCAATGGTTGCGTTGCATTTCTTAAAAAAAGTAGTTTATAATAATTACCAAAGATTACCAAACAGTCCATATGCGATTTCCCAAAGCTCCGATCGAAAGCGGGCTCCTAAACGTTGATATTTTTGCGAGGTAAACAACATTTCCTACCTTTCGCGTCTTCATAATAATTGGGCTTGGACCGGTCGGGGTCAGAGGCTAAAAATGCATCTAATCAACATAAAATTTAAAACTTTACCTTTTCTTCGACCAATCCCTCCACCACCCCGCCATTGCCATCTGAATTTCCGCTCGAAAAGGTGGCGAGCAGTCGCTGCAGATCGCCATCCAAATTGGCGGTGGTAGTATCAGATCTTTAAAACTGATTAAATTTCGTTAATTATTATTACTCTTGCTCGTGATCCGTCAGCGGGTCGCCGGAGTCGTTTTGTGTATCACCCATGGTATTCGATACCTAACCTAAAGTTTTCTCGTTAATATGTGTTGAAAAAGAAATTTTCTGCGACAAATTAATGTGAAAAACCAGTAATAACAACAAAAGAAAAGAAAAATAATACCCTCAACCCGTTGTTTACACATTGCTTTGATGTCAATAAGGTTGTAGCGTACTTTTTAATTACATGACGTAACTGAATGTCCCGCCGTACCTGGCTATAACGGGCAGAAATCGAGTTATCGGACAGCAAAACATCTCCAGACACTAAAGAAAACCGACTCAACTTGATTTGAGTTAGGGTTTCTATCTCTAGCACTTTTTTATACCTTTGTTAAGTTTTATGTTTGGTAGTTGTTAAGTTAAACAACATTTTATTCAGTAAATTTGGTATTGACAAACAAGAAATTACTTTTCTAAAAGCATTAGCAAGCTATTGATGAAGTTTAGATACTGTTAGTATCCATTAAACGGGTTTATACTTTAGAAAACTGGGGTAATATTGGGCAGATGCCCGCGTTAGCTGGTGGTAGTTGCGTAGCGGAGATAAGAGTGTAGCGGAGCGTAAGAGTGTGCAGACAGCGAGGTATCGGCAATGCAGGGTATCTCTCTTTCCGTGTGAGTATATGGCCGAGCAGGAGAGCCTTTTTGTTCGTATAGCTATGCCCGCGTAATGGCCACCTCTCGGATCGATAGCACCGAGAACCTTGCCATATTACGCTGTTTCTGATGTGAACGAAATCGGCGACAAAATTTAATGCTGGGCTGATGATAATATACGGTAATTCCTCGGTATGTATTTTGCTCGTGAATTTGTAGAGATAACGTCATTAAAAGGTTCTATAAAACAAAATATTTGAAAAAATAGGTATGTAACACCTCCGCAAGGATTCAAACTTTAGAATATATATTAAATAAATTTAAGAGATCGTATCAAGCCTTAAAAAGATCTATTAGAACGATTAAGCTATCATCAGGTAGCTACGCTGCACAAAAATTGATGCGGTTCTGGTGTACGGTAGTTCCTCAGTATGTATTACGGATAAATGCCGCGTCAGATTTTCAGGGAAAAAGATTTATACAAGGGCAAAAAACGTACAAAAAAATTCGAAAAGTCAAAAATTAAATGCAAGAGATCACATGAATTCTTTAAGACAAGATATCATAACAATAAAATTATTTTTCCCGCGGCGCCACACTTCCCAGGATCACGTTGTTATTAGCTTTCAGTTTCTAAAAACAAAATAAACAAATACGAAAAAGTAAACAAACCCGCAGCTGCCGTTTGACTTCATATGCAGCCGAAATTCTTCGGCGCATTTCCGGCGCGACCAAGGCGCGCTGGCAATGGATTTTAAGAAGGTACACTGAAAAATAGGGAGCTTATTGTTTTTCACAGAAGCCAGAATGGTCGCTTTCCAATATATCTGATCGTAGTAGGCACCTTACAAACGCTCACCTTTAAGTAGCTTCACAATGCGAAGCTTGGCAACCAATCCGGAAAACACGAGCATAGTAAAGGCAGAGAGGGAAGTAAGTACTGATCCTTGCCGGCGAACGCCTTGTTAAAGTACCAAACGGTTTGCCCAGCGAAGGGGAGGAGAGGGGAAAAGCCGCGGGTCAGGCGCTTAGATTGCAAGGAAAATACGAAATACTTCTGGGAACAGAATAACCTTGCATTTTGCCGCGATATTGAGGTGGGTCTGAACTTTTCGTGTTTTTCGTGCCTGATACTTTTCCTTGCAGAAATAACAGATAGCATAATAGAAAGAATGAATAGGTACACATTTATACCCGTAATTTGCAAAACAATATAACAAACGATGGCGTAATTGCAAAATTTTTGGAAGATTTGTAATCGCCTGGTCGAAAACCCGTTGGATCAGCCCTGAAATACAAAATTTTTTAAAGTTTTCAGGGTGTTTTTAGCGAATTAAATAACTGTATACCTTTTCCTTTTTGACGCTGACCATTTCTAGCCATGTGTCATATTTGCCGAGAGGAGGCGGCTCTTCGTTGAAGTAGCTATCAAAAGCCTCCTCAAGGTTCTCCATTTTTACCGGCACCATAGCTTCCTTTTTATCCTAAAATTTAGCTAGAATAAAATTTATTTAATACCACAAGGTGGGTTTCAAGCACCGGGGAATCGGTCTTAACAGGCCAACCATTTGATGGGAAGTATTGAAGCTGCGAAGTTGATGGAGCCTAAAATTCTTATAAAAAGTGTTCAAGATAAAAAGTAATAAAGCCGGCTTTTTCCTTCTCAAAAATAAAGAATAAAAACCGTATTACTAACACTGCCTGTGTTCGATTTCGGTCGAAATTTCCTCAACCACGGCACGATGATGTCGGCCGGCACCGAAAAAATGTCCATCGTAAGTTGGCGTAGTCGAGCGTAGTCTTCCTTCGTGCTGCAAGAGGATATATGCGTGAAAAAAACAGTTACCAAAAAATTTCTTTGTGCTGCCAACAAGCGTGCGTCGCATCGACGCCTTTTCGGATTTTGCCGATGTTACGCGTGGCTATTTTGCAAACTAAAAATCCAGAATGATTTCCGAGCGGATGGTCTTACTTTTGCAACGAAATGGCGTCAAATTCAGATGAATCATGGCGTGGTTGACCAGCCCTTTGGCCACATTGGTGGCTGTCGAACAAGAAATGGCCTGTTTGCACGTCTAAAAACCGAGTATATTTCTTGAGGCCGATTTAAAACGTCACCTTGCAAGTGTAGATGGTCTGGAGCTCGACCTTTGATGTGTATTTCCCGAGGCGGACTACGATTTTCTGATCGAGCGGTGGGCGGGGCCGACGAGTAGTATTGAACAGCGTGGTGCCAAGCACTCTCGGCTCATCCGGATTCCTTTTATACGCTTCCAGTGCTTCGGAAAGTTTAGCCATTTCCACGTCAAAATTTTCGACAATGAACTCGGTCAACGCTTCGTAACTGTCGTCAGTGCTGCAATAGATCCAATTAAAACCCTAATAATCAGCTTATTTCTCAATCCTAACTATGAATAAAGCCTTACCAGGCGTTAACTAACACGGCAAAATTTCGATGTCGGTCTTTGACGTGCACAATCATCGTTCGTGGAGTGCTCGACCGGAATACGCATTCTATAGATTTTTTATAACTGCAAAAAATTATTTTCACGCACTTGAACAAGCAAACATCTTCGAATCCAAATGTTCAGCTGCATGAGCGACGATTTTTTCTGCCTGATCAGCCGAGACGCCTCCGCCAATCCATTCGCTGCATTTCTAAAAAGTAATTCGATATTTCAAGTCAGAAGTCTTACTTCACATTGTAGATCATCAGGTCCTGATGCAGCTGCAGCTGATGGCTGGGGCTTCGGCTAAATTAGCATTCAAAAGGAACAGAACCGGCTCCAACCTGTAGTTGATCTTCAATGCTCAGGGCGACCCATTCCGGGAGGTGCTTCTGATTCATCGGGAAGCACTCGACGGCCAGCGTGAGAATTCGGTCGGTTAATTCTTGGTCTCTGAATCAGACGTTGCTTTAATTTTGCGACCTACAGCGTATCAACAACCCTGAATCCGTTTTCTTCGTTCGTGCAGCGATGCCGTTTCAGACCCTCGGGTCTAGTGGCCCGGTGCCCGCAGGCTGAAATATTCGTCATAGGAGAAAAGTAAAACGCAACATCTGATCGCCAAAAATGCTTTTTTTAAATTCCTTACTTTCGCATGCGAAGCGCCTTGTAGCATGCAGCCAGAGGTGCTTGGCCTGGTCGGAGAAACGTCTCATAACGACGCAGCTTTCGCAGCCGGGGAACTAAAAACATCATAAATTCGATTTTTCAAAGTTAGCAAAAAAGAAATTAGAGCGCTCAAAAAGTGATACCTGGCAGTTTTCTGGAACACACAAATTCCGGAATTTTTGGACGCGGAGTGCGATCCTCGTTTGCAAGCTTTCGGCGGCTTTCGGGTTTTTGGCATCACCAGCTTTCTCAGGGGCCTTAAAACAGGTTATTTTATTTTTTAATTCAAGAGCTTACCTTTGTCTTTTTCTTCCGAGGGCGTGCCATGCTTCAGAAATCTGAAATTGTACGGGATTAGATTAGCAAACAGTCCGTATTGGCATCGAAATCACATGAATTTAGTTTGCATCAAATCTTCTTTAAAAATCGTACTTGGGAAAGACTTTAGTTTGTAAATAGGTTTTTCGAGAAAACCGTTCGGGGTGTCGAACCAGCGTTTTGAATCCCACCTCCTCGCTATAACGCGCCCCCGGCCCACGTTCCCCCGTATAATTTGTTTTTTTTTTTAATGGATTAATCAAAGGAACTACGACTATATAGGAAAATTTAGGACCGAAAATATAGTAAATCAAGGCTGAAAATCAAGTATATACAGTATCATGCGTTACTGTGAGCGGCTTTGCGATATCGTGTAGCATGTAAAAGTCTTCCGGACGAACACAATTATCCGTTTTATTGCTAATAATCATTGGAAAATATATCGATAAGCACAAACAAGACAACAGCTTCAATGTTTCAAAATGAAAAGTGACTCCTGGGAAATTGATGGTATAAAATCAACGGAGCATGAAACACAGTGGTGAAATAAATAAACAATCAGCCTATCAGGGTACTTCCTTCTTGATTTCGGCCAGCTCAGACTTCATGTAGTGCGCTTGGGCACTCAGCTCGCCGATGTGTGAGTAGAGCTGCAAAACGGAAATTAATTTGGCGTTGAAATTCCTACCATGGCCTGTTGCTTGGCTTTCGTGGTTGCTTCTTCTTCCAAAGTTTTGATGCGCTGTTTCAACATTTCGATAGTGGCAGCTTGCTCGGCAATTTGGGCGAGCAATTGGGAGTTGTCAATGGTGGGGATAGGAGCGGGATTCTAAAGCAAGACTAGCAGGAAAGAAATGTTATTTACCTGTACTTGCATTTGAACAATCGGCATAGGCATTGGTGTCGGTGTGGCAACCGTTACTGGCATAGGCACAAACGGCTCTGCAGCCGAATTCGCCGGCATTGACTCAACTAAAAAAGGTATATGCCTTGATGAAAAGCTCTGGCTTACCGGTACTCTCTTCTTTGACGTTCTCCGGGTTGTATTGCGGTACATCCGAAACGGGAGCGGGTTGAGAAGCAATCGTCAGCGACGGTACAGGATCGGCGGGCGTCATTAGCGGTGTTGGGAACATCGGCATCTCGGTAGGGATCGAGAAATCTGGCGTAGAGAAATCGGACGCAGCGTAGAAATCGGAGAGGCGAGCTCGCTAAATTGAAGGGCGTACAGGTAAGAAATAGAAATGAAAACCTTGCACGCGGTGTCGTATTTTCGTTGTTGGATTCGCGATGCGATAGATACCAGCGTCGCAGTCGCCCAATTGCCGCGCGCACACGATCCGGGTCCGCGGTGAAATTGTCGAGGCACTGCTTCTCCAGCTCTTCGAGGTAATTCGGCGGGCTGAAAATGGACAGATTAGAAAAATCCAATCGTTTTACATAGCTGATTATTCGCTTTTCTCTCTTAAGCCACCTCAAAATCAAAAAAGTAAAACGTCAAAACTCACAATTTGACCAATTCGTGGCCGCGCCCATTGTGGTCCTGCCGAATGTGTTGAAGAACGTAGGTACGTGTCCGCGCGGTGAATGTACATTCTAAACAATGAATTTTAGATTAATTTCCACCGTTTTTTTAAAATAAAAACCACTGATAATAACTTCATTTTACCTGAGCATTCATAGGGTTTCTGTCGGCTATGCGTGGCGCAATGCTGCACGATCATGACGCCAACCCTGTTTGGGTTTTCGATATTGAGGATCTTTGCACAAGACTGAAAAACATAATAGAATGTAATAAGACGGAGCACACCGACACCCTAAACTAATAAACCTTACTTACCTTGCAAGGATACCTATTGCGCCCTTGTTTTGACGCGGCCGGCGATGTGAAACATTTCCAGTCCGGCTTCACATCAACTTCATCCTCTTCTTCCGGTTTGCTTTCGAAGGATTCTTCATTCTTTTCCGATGCTTTGCTAACATGTTCACGCAGCTTGTCGGCGAAATGTGGAAAGTTTTTCGCGCATTCAGCTGCCAACTGTTCCTTGTAATTATCATCCCTAAAGGACGTTACGCTACATTTTAATGATGTTACCGAAAATTTATCATCTCTGCCTTGCCGTCATGTAGATCTTGGATGTGTTGCTCGATTTCTTGTGTGCCGGCAGCGAAACCGCAAGCTATAAAGCAAAAATGTTAGGAATACCCGACTCTATTAGATTTTCCATTAAAAAGACAAAACCCGATCTTTTACCTGAACATTCGAAAGTTTTCTTGTTGACATAGGTACACATATGGTAACAGGGGAAATAACGGGGGCACTCATTATTATGAAATTTGCAATTACTGAGGGATTTTGCGAGTGGCATTCGATAGAGCGTCGAAAAATATACTAAGAGAATTAATTTGAGACCAAAATAAAGTAATGGAAATTTTTATTGAATAAACAAAATTGAGGAAAATCTATGGGCAGCACATAGGATAACAGGGGAAGTCAAATTTCGAAATTTTCGAAATTTTCGGTGTTTGAAAACGTCATTCGATAAAGCGTCGAAAACTGCCCTAGGAAAATTAATTTCAGCCCGAAATAATGTAAATGAAATTTTTATCGAATAAACGAAAATTGATCAAAATCCATGGGCAGCACATAGGATAAGGGGGAAAGCCAAATTTTTGAGATTTTCGATATTTTGAAAACGCGAATCGATAGAACATCAAAAAATATACTAAGAGATTTTTTTACAACGCGAAAAAATGTATTATAAAGTTTTATAGCCTAAAAACTATTTTTGGAAACTATGGGCAGCATAGGATAACAGGGGGGGAATTTTCGGCGTTTTGAATATTTTCGATATTTTGAAAATGCCATTCGATAGAGGACCGAAAAATATACTAAGAGTTTTTTTACAGCCCGAAAAAGCATATTTAAAAATACTTTATCATATAAAAGTTTGAGTGCCCCGTTATTTCCGTTACCCTATGTGTACCGATTTTCCATTAAAAAGACAAAACCCGATCTTTTACCTGAACATTCGAAAGTTTTCTTGTTGACATGCGTTCGACAATGGCTGACCAAACAGAGGATCTGTCGCTTTTCGGTCGGTTGGGCGCGAAGGCTCCGATTGCATTCCTAGAAATAATAAAATGGCTTGGAGAGTCGTTTCTAGAAAAAAAGAAATGTGCTAAAAATTTTCTTGAAGAGCCGTTTCCAAAAGAACGCAAAAGCGCTTAAAATTTTTCTAGAAAATCGGTTGCTGAAAAAATGAAGAGATAGAAATTACCTGGCAGGTCAACTTGGATTCAGGATCATTGGGAGCCGGCGACATTGATGCCTGGAAATTAAGTTAAAAAAGAAAATTAATTTTATGCATAAAAAATTCAAAATTTCGAAATGATGACTGCAAATCGGCCGACCTATTGTTATGTCTACAAAATAATCAAAATATACCTGCGATAAGCGTAGCGAAGTTCGTAAAGGAATTTTTAAAATGAATGGCGATGAAATTCGGGCGAGGCTCGCAGAACTGTGCCACAGGGTTGATAAGATACAAATTGGCGCGCGGCGTGTGACTTTAGTGCTTCGACCCCGTTCGCGGGTTCGGCATATCTGCCATAACATCTGCAGCCGTTTTTTTTGCTCCGGGACCATAATTGCATCAATAAAGATATTGCTTTTAAAGGAGTTTGAAAGAAAAGAAAAGGCAAGAAAATGGAGTTTTTCATATATTAATTTATATTATCGATTTTATAAAATGTTGAAAATTCAGCGCTCTCCGCGCCAAAACTGTGTTCTTTTGCGGCTGTCGATAGCTGCTTGGGGTTCCGTTTGAGCGCTTTGTTATTTAGCATTCATTCGTTTGCTTGTATCGCCTTTAACCTGCAAAAAAGTATACTCAAGGTTTATTAAAATTCGAAAAATTACTCATGTGACGCTGTGGAAGTGAATAGATGGAGGGACTTGATGAAAAGCAGGGTGAAGTGTATTTTACAAACAATACAAAACCTCGAGTTCCATCGAGGATATACCTAACACAAATGCCAAAGAAGACTTGTGATCGTACCCGTGATGAATGAGAGATCGTATTCTAGTACATTCATAAAGTTGATCATCGGTGAATTATTAGAGGTTCTGGGGGTGAAGCCGGAAATTGCATGACTTGGCTAATTGCCACCCGGAAGTCGAGGGAGAGTAAAATAAGGGGGAACGGCCTGAGGGAGAGTTTGTGTATTGAATCGGGATACATTTATAAAAATGTTTCTCGGACGTGCCGTGAGAAAACGGCGTTGAAGAGGATGAGAGATGGGGAGATACCGGTGCTCGAGGAGCACGAGGTGGTGGTGGTTGTCGAGGTTTCCATCAGGGAAGCGCGGGCTGTAGAGATGACAGGACAACCGTTTTGTGCCGCTGCTGGCTCTGTCATTTCATGGCTTGAGTAATCTAAAGACGATCGATTTTAGGGTGAATTGGTAGGGCTGAATCCCCCAACCGATCCCGACTTTTGTATCTCAGCCCCCCCCCCCCATGTCTACACGGGTGTACAGTATACCAAAATGTTCGTCTAAGTCTGGCGAGCATTTTGTATACTTTACACCCATGTAAGACAACGGGGAGCCAATATACAATCGATCGAGGTCGGCTGCGCCACGCCGGGAACTTTTTGAAGGCAAACCTGAATATGAAGTGACAATGGATTTGTTTCTTCCGGGTAGAGGGGAGTCGAAGTTTATTTTCAACGGTCCGGCCATTGTCATTGATCGCCGGACGACGGGTACCTGCAGAAAATAGCCAGTTAATGGAGTAGAACAATCTTTTTGGGAACATTCTTTAATTTTTAACTGCTTCAGGTTAAGCCTGAATATAACCTTCACCCGACCCATCCTCATCCAGCCCACTAGCCCAAGTGTTTTTTGTTTTCCAGCCACCCCCCTTCTGCCATGACACCCGTTTCATGGCGCATCATTTTCGACCGGCGGCTCGCCAGGAGGGCATTTTTGTTTGCGATGAGGCTGTGAAGGCAAACAGCTCTCTACTCCTTTTCTCATCTCGAATACGACCCGGGGCTTCACTTGGCCCCGCTCTATACATTCTCTCCATTCCCTCCTTGGCTCAATCGATCTCATCAACGGCTGAAAGTGAGGGGATGGAAATTACCGGGCGAGGAGGTGGTGCCGGGGGTAGCGGGCCGTCGATGGTGATTGAGCGTTGGCCTTCGCGTACGGTTCGAGGGGCTCGCACTAAAGAGAGCTGTAATAACAGAAATAAGCACTAATGTCTACTATAACATAGCCAAAACTCGCCCTAAGCTAAGCTTAACCTAAGCCTAAGCCTAGGCCTAGCCTAAGCATAAGCCGAAACATTTGCTGCTAAGAAGTTCAACCATTAGATTTTAAAAGATTTCATGCCTCATTTTCAAAAAAACACATCAGCAAAAAGGCAAAAAAATCAACATAGATTTTTATTTTTACCCCCCTTTCTCACTGGTACACCCTAGATGCAAACGGCAAGTTTTTCCCCGAAACCACAGCTAGCCCGGCTATAAAAACACAGGAAATCAGCCATTATGCCCGGGTCGTAACACCCGCGGGGTGACGAGAAGACGCTAGCCGATAACACGAGTGGGTGGTAAAAAATAAGAATGTCTTTTAGGGTCTGCAGACGCATGGAATTTCTGGAATAACTCCCCGAATTTTGGCTTACTATCCACAAATTCAAGCTCTGAAAAACGACAGAGAAAAAGCTATGCTTACTAGTTGGGTCCTTGTTAATCGAACCTCCAGGCGCCGCCTCGTCCTTCGACGTCACTCGCTGCTCGGTGTTCGAGCTGAAAAGTGGAGGTTCGGCTTGGCCAAGGTTAAGATACAACGAGTACAAAGGCTAAGCCAGAAGAAAGGAGCGTTTGTTCATCCTCAACCGCGGCCACATGGTTATTGGTTTTTTACGCACAGTGCTTTATCCTTACCTCGGAACGGTCGGTAGGGCCACCAGCGGCAACAAGCTATACGGGGGAGGTGTAAATTAGGATGCAAATCGGGTGGAGTGGCTGGACAGGCAATTTTGAGGTGAAAATAGAAGAGTAGGAGGAGGAGGTGCAAGAAACGGTTTTTATGGCGGGGGCCTTGGTAACGATTGCTCAAGATCAAAGGGTACATTACGCTTCGCGTTGTCTAGAACGACTAGGCGGTGTTTCTCTATACGCACCAATTATATGCAAACCCTAAAAAAACCCCTTATTGTCGTACTGATATCCTGGTAAAAATTACAGTGAAGTGCGGCACCTACCACGTGTAATACGTATCGGGCAGAATGGTGGTGTGCCGAGAGTAGAAGCTGTATGGGTCTCGTAGAGAATGCAGGCACTGGCAGCGCAAAATCCGCACGAAAGCCTGGCGGAAACGCTTGTTGAAAATGGTGTAGATGAGCGGGTTGATGGTCGACGAGATGTACCCCAACCATAGAAACACCGAACCCATCCACGGGGGCAGCTCGCACTTCTGAAATCCGAGATGAAACTAGATTGTGAGTAGCTTACCTCGCCGCAAAATCCATAGGTGAAGTTGGCGATGAAAAATGGGGTCCAGCAGATGAAAAAGCAGACGAAAACGACCGCCAAGACTCTGGTGGCCTTGTGTTCGTTGGCCAGCTCTGCCGACATGATCTTCTTGGTGGCCACTCTTGAGGTGAAGGCGCTGATGCAGCGCGCGAATGCCGTTTTTTCGGATACGGCTTTGTTTTTCAAGAGTAGCCGTTGTTCCATTTCTTGCTCTCCCATTGATTGGTATCGCTAAAAAGGTATAGATCTTTAGATATAGAGCATTGAAAAAAATTTAATTTAAGCTTAATCATACGCCAGCTCACCTTCAGGACACCATTCCCTCCATTACTCGAGCAGTACCCTAACTTTCGATGGTTTGGCATTGTTCGTCTCAGGCCTTCCGTCCCGTTGGTCCCTACCTAAAAATATCTCATCTAAAATGACGCATCTTTACATACCTTTTCATTAAGCACCTTCGCCTGTTTATTTAATAATGACGTCGTTCGAACGTATGTCATTGTCATTATCAAGAAAGGTATTAAAAATGAAAGTGTCGACCCATAAATCATGTACGTCCGGTTGAAGATCATACACGAGTTTTCCTAAAGGCATACGCTAGGAAAAGTCTGTTCTCGACCCACCTGTAATACATTTGATGGATCGTGTAATGCGACCACCGCTAATGGAGATGAGATGAGCACGGTGACCACCCAGACGAGGGCGATCTTCAGGAAGATGAGGGTCTTGGACTTGTTGCGCGTCTTCAGGGGTTGGAGATGCCGAGGTAGCGGTCGAGGGAGATGACCGACATGTGGACGATGGACGCCGAGCAGAGGAAGACATCTGCGTAGACGTAGAGGAGGCACATCGAGAAGTTCCACGTCCAGACACCTGAAAATTTGTTGATAAGATGCTTAGTTTTTGGGGCTAGGCTTAGGCATAGGCTTAAAGCAGGCTTGGGCTTAGCTCGGACATAAGCTTAGGCTTACCAGACTTGAGCCAGATTTTTTCAACCTCTCGGACCCCCATTTTGCAATGCTCGTCCAAGTTTTGTTCTTCCGTTTCTGGTCAAATGTCCTTTCTCTCCTCCACCAACAAACACTTGGCCCGCCACTCCTGAAGTTTCTCAAGCCGCCCTTCCCTCCCCACCAACTGCCCCCATGAATGGCATGCAAATTCGATTTGGGGGGCCAACAAGGCCAAATTGGCCGCCGCCACAAACGCCCCGTCGCGACTTTTTGCTTCCGAACTATTTCGACGGCATTTGGGGGTGGGGTGGCCACAAAAAAATTTGTGCGCCCTTTCCACCGAGCAACAATGGAGAAGGAGAAGAACCCGGGTTTTTTTTTGTGGCGAGCCGTTCTTCACTTTGGCGGCTGCCCTCCCCCGAATAGAGCGGCCAACAAGCCGAACAATGGCCGGTCGTTTCTGCGCATTTAGGCTGTTGACTGGAGTGGGGGTTTGGGGCCCCGGGTGGGTTTGGGTTGTCTCGGACCAGAAGCCGCTCTCCCTAACGTCCATCGTTGTCGACCCTGCCGAATATGTGTGCCAGGGAAACGCGGCATGAATTCACAATGGCCGACGGGGCATTGCGGTGACGGGAAAACTCGCGCCCGGTCCCACACTCGTCTCCCCCAACCGCCACCCACCACTCTGAATTTTTTGGACCTCCTCGGTGCTTCTTTGGACTTGTTGAGGCACCTATTCATGCTCACTAAAGGGTGGAAGCGGTGACGAACGGTAAATGGAGTGAAAATCGGGAATTTGGAGCGAATAGACGTGCTCTTAAGGGAGTGCAAAGGTATAAGGTATCGGAGCGGGGAAAACGCCAAAATTGCTACAGCCAAACCCGGCACACATAATCCCGACAGGATATCGATGAGCCAAAATCTCGACAGCTAAAACCCGGGCCAAAATCCCGACAGTAAAAATACCGACATGCAAAATGGTTGTTTAAACGAAGTTACATTCAAGCTAGCGCGAGAATATGTCGAGATTTTGGACAGTCTGGATCTTAGTTGTCGGTATTATGGCTGAAATCCATCGATGAGACGGTTTTGGTCTTCGAAAAAGGTCACATCGAAGTAAAGTCATATGGTTTCACTATAGACGCGAAAACCTTCAAAAAAATACCGACATTGACTGAGAAAATATTGAATGTTCGACCAGGAATAAAGTACCTTTCGGTTTGATCTAACCATCACAACTACATATATTTACGGAAAATTCACCGTAAAGACCTTTTTCCAAGATTCAATTCGGATTCAAAAACCTTTTCCGCCTTTAACTGTTGATTTTTCTTGCAAAAAAATTGGGGACTACCCGCCCTTTTCTAATGGGACAACCTTTCCGCTTCAACAGCAGCCGATCTCCCCTCACCTTTTCCGGCGACATTCGCCGGGGCCGTTAGCCATGTGGCTCTTCTCAAATTTCAAGCCACCCTGGTGCGTTGGAGATTCCTTAGTTCTGCCTCACAGGGTGCTCGGGGGGAATTACGTGTCACGTACTATACACGAGTAGCTTCGGTGACAATATAGCTGTAAGGGTGGTGTAAAAAGTGGTGGAACGGAATTTTTAAGGTTTTTGTACTTGATGGTCAAAGGTTTTTTAAATAAAACGGAATTTGATAATGCCGAAAACCAAAATTAAACCCAGTGATTTAAGTACGGGGTTATCGAAATCGGGATTGCGGGATCTGAAATTATGAGATTTGGGATTGCGGAATCTGGAATGCAAGTGTTTTCGGGATTTTTGTCGGCATTCCGAATTTTGGAATTACAGGTTTCAATTTCGTTTCCTAATTCGTGACTTGGGAATTCGGTTTTTTGGGATTCGGGATTTCCTACGTTCGGTCTTTTGGGTATTCGGGATTTTTTAATACGGTTTTTAATTGATATTATGGTACCAAATCCGTTGTGTAAACAGACAGTCAAACGGATTTGCAGATTTTTTAAATTTCCGGGAACTGATTTTTCCATCGAATCGACAACCCGTAAAAGGCGGAAGTCCCGATATTCGGTGACCACCGCTTTTGCGTGCTTTTGGACCCCCGGTCGGGCTGGAACATAATCAACCGGGATTGCCGGTGATTCCTGGCCATGGGCCATCCAGAGCCCCGGGGCACCCGGGGGGCCTTGTGCTGCAAATAAGGGAACGGAAGCCCATACGGCCTAATGCATTCAGAGGCACCGACCGAGTCTTGGCCCTTCACCGGCGGGAGAGCAGCAGCAGAAAACGGCTTTTACCCCCAGAAGAGCAAGGGCCGACTACTAATTATTTGCCGAGAGCAGTGGGGTGGGGGGATAAAAGGTGGATCTGGGTGATCAGTTAATTTTGGGTGAAGATAAGAGGATTTGGGAAGGAGAAACAGTTTTAAAGGAAGAGTTACAAGTCAAAATGAAAGGCAATGGATTAATAGAGGAATTTACTCGAGCGTTGCGTAGTTGCCCTGGGAGTTTGACTAACAAACTTGGCTAACAAAAAACCTTGGATAACAAATTCAACAATAACAACAACTTGTAAAGCCCAAGCCTAACGCAAAGCTTAGATTGAGCCTAATTGTAAGTAGAACCTAGGTCTAGGCCTGCCCGAGGCCTAAAAGGAATTTTTACGAAGATGCGACACTTGCGGTGTAATTTCTCAAAATAAAGCCCCTAACCATCATCCCTTCAACAACTTCAACAAGTTCAACCACCCACCATGTCGCACCTCCACCACAATCGACAGCGGCATGACGATGCAGCAAACGAGCAGATCGGCCAACGCCAGCGAGAAGAGGAAATAATTCGTCACATTATGCAGCCGTCGGTCGGTGGCTATAGCCACACACACAAACGCATTCCCTAAATTGTGCACATTGGTTCGGGAGGAGGGGGCCCGAGAAAGGAGGAAGGGATCAGGTCTAGAGAGTTGGACTTCTCAGTGCTCTCGCCTAGAGGGGGGCACCTGGCAATAAGTTGGACAGATTTGTGGGGCGATTAACGGCATGAACAATTGATGGCCGGGGCTTTTTTGGGGGGAGGGTGCCAGGTCGGGTGGTCTGATGGGGATTTTAAGGTGGACACGGGTTGTGTTGCGTAGTATAAAGCAAGGTTAATCGGACTCTGAGCCCGAGGCTAAGCCCAATCCTAAGAATAATTCTTTACAAAGATGATACAAAAAATGTCAGTCTGAAGAGCCTATAAATTTTTAATATTTTAAATTTCTATGGCACGCAAGGTTGAGCTTTAAGGTATAAGTGCTTTAACTTAGCTTAAGTTTAATGTTTAAAGTATAAACTTGGATTTTGTTATTTTTTTACAGTAAGTTAGACGAACTCGACCCACCTATAAGCCCGATCGCACAGAGCAACGGCAGCAGAAGAAGCGCAAGGGTGTTGAACGGCCGGGCGGTGTGCACGGAGACGCGTATCGAGGAGATGAGGAGGGCGGTGGCTGTGGTTGGGGGAAATGGACTTAGAGTCGTTAGGCTCATCAGAATCGCAACCACCGCAGCATGCCTTGGCCAGTCGTGCTTTCAAGGCAACGGTTTGTGGGTTAGGCGGTTTCGTGGTATGGGAATGACCTGAAAAATGCAATTTCTTGAAAAAATGATGCCTCAAAAGTAAAAAAAGCAAAGAATATACAAAAACTATGGACTAGGGGTGTAAAAAAAGAGATGGATTAGGGTTGGTGGGAGGGTTGGATTAATTCTTTATCGCGATTAGAAGCCGGACAATGGAAATAAGTTATTTTCATCCTTTTTTACAGCCCTATCCTGGATTCTTACCACAAAAGAGTCGATTAGAGTAGCCTTTATTTCCGGTAAGATTACTTTTCAAAAATTAAAAATAGGTGATTCGCTAGAGTTCAAGGTTTTTATTTTGCAAGAAAGTGATCGAGAAATAAATCGGAAATAACTCAAATAGAGCGAATTTACTCATAGACAACAGGAAAATCTAAACAAGACGTGGTTAGAAACTAGAGTTCATCTTCTTTGTTGGGACTCAGGAAAAGCCGCGGGGGCGGGGGGCGAGGAATTATGGGTCCAGTGTTTAATGTTTATACAAGCAAGGTTCAGAAGATTTGAAGATAGACAAAAGAGTCTTCTGGCTAGACCAAAGAACAAAACGTGCCGAAAACTAAGCCGGCTAATTTTCTTGGGGCCCGAAAATTAGGGGCTACTCGAAAGTTAAGTGGTTAGCTATGGTTTCTGAGAGAAAACGTGCAAATGAAAAATCCTAAATCAATAAAATAAAATTGAAAATGAGATTCAATGAGTAGTATCACGTCCAAAGCAGAGAAGTATTTCTTTTCTATGCGGGGTTTCTTTCCTCATTCAGAACTGGGGCTCCCCTTCAACGCATAATCAAAAGATCCAATTATCGGCCACGCCAATGCTAACAAGGAATGTTGGCAACATGAGATGATCAATTCCTCCGGATATGGCCGGAATAAGGAAGGAGATGCATTGAGGTATATTTAGGTTAGGCTAAGGTTTAGGTGTTTAGGCGTAGGGCTTAGGATTAGGCTCAGGATTATGGTGATACTAAGCTCAGGCTTCGGCAGGTTAAGCATACGCACAGGATAGGCTTGGGCTTCGGCTTCTTAGTCCTAGGTTTGGGCTTAGGCTTAAGCTTAGGCTTAAGCATAGGCTTTGCTTAGGCTTAGGCTTCGGCTTAAACTTATCCATAGCCTTTGATACCGCCTAGTCTCATGCTTAAGACAACAAAATGCCACACCAGCAAAAAAAAAACACAAAAAGCCGGTAGTGAGGGGGAGGGGGAAATGGTGAAGAAGGGCAATTGTGGAAAGACTGGCTGGCTGGGCCACAGCCCTCGGCCCCGCCTCCCATTCCATGCCCGCGAAACGCGCTGAACTCGCCCGCCGGGATGGGCCGAAGAGCGGAAAGTTTCTCAGCTTCTCGTGTCGTCGTGTCTGCCCAGGGCAACCATTGGATCACACATCGCCAAGACAATGCACCCCCAGGGCTCCGACACACCCAATTCTGGAGAGGGGGTAGGACATGGACACCGGCGACTTTCGGCGGATTAGGGTTGTTACGGGGTGAAATTTGGTTAGTCCTGTAGTTTTGGAGTTTGGTTTAGGGTTAAGGGAGGAGGCTATTACCCTAAAAGACACTGCTGCAAAAGGGACTATCCCGAAAGGTACTATCCCGAAAATTCACTACTTCCAAGACTCACAACGCCGGCATAATTTGCATAGGAGAACCAAGGGAAAATTTAATGTGGTAGAAAACGCATATTTGCGATGTTTTCGTAGTAATGATTTTTCGACGTTGATTTTTTCGATTCTTCAGTCTTTCGACTTCGATTTGTGGGCTCTGACCTCAGCATAAATATGTTTCAAAGAAATAAACGACTTTCAGCAAGACCGTTAAAATCCCGATAAACCACCCCTCGTGGAGATTAGTTTTACAGAGAAATTACTGAACCTTCCTCTAATAATAATATAGATACATCTAAAGTACCTTGAATTTCTGCAAATGAACTTCTCGAACTTGAGAGAAATTCAGTCTTCCGATAAGTACGAAAAACTTGCGACGCAAACGTGCCCCCTACGTCCTTCCGACGTCATGTGGAAGATTCTGCGCTCTAACATTCCTAGATCGTCAAGAAAAAGTTTCAATTTGGCCATCAACAATCCCCGTGCGCGGGCGGATTATGGCCATTCTGTTTCGGACGGATGATATTCTATTCTATGGAAATCCGGGTGCCGCTATTCTGGTCTGCAACCCTCACTGGCGTCAGAAGCGGTAGAACAACAATTGGAATCAACACCTGCGGGCAAGTTATCTGGAGACAACAAAGCCGTGATGCAAAACCCCACTCCGTATTCACGAATGTGTACATCTACCGTAGTGGCGGCAAAATCTTCACGGAAATGGGAAAATCGGATGTAGTGCTTAGCTTCAGACATAAAATAAGAGGCTTGGCAACGTTTAGAAAGCTACAAAAAGTTTATTTCTAAGATTTTTGGCGTTTTAAGGCTATTTCCTTAAATCGGTTCTCTGGACTCCGTATGGCTCTGGTCTTTGTAGTCAATGCTGCCGATTGGCGCGCCAATGGTATTACCTCACTCTTCATTGTTCTAATTAGCTTTATAACTTTGTAAAGAAGCGAAAATTGATCTACTAGAACTGAAAATGTCCAGAAAAATGACCAAATCGTTTGTAAAAGTACCGATAAGATACCGTATCCAATTAATGTACTACTTCTAAAAATCGAGAAAAAGGTGAAAGGTAATCGGTAAAATTTTTTTTGCAATATGGTGCTGCAAATATAACCTTTCAAAGTCTAAATAGATTCTACAGGGTGGACAAAAAAAAAGATCCGAGTTTGGGGCAGAATAACTCGCGAACGGTAGAGAATCGAAGGTGTGTTACCATGCCAGAATGCTTAAATATGCTGGGTATGAAGATTTAACACAACTTGATTTTTTCGATTTTTGAGTACGAAACTGTACTATTGACGCTGGCTACGACCGAAAATTGTGCGCTCTTGAACGGTTGGTGGGAAAATTCTGATTTTTGGCCTAAAAATAGTATAATTTTGTAAAAATGTAATGGCAAAATCTTAGAATTTTTCGAGGCCTATTCCATTTTCTAAAAACAAAACAATTTTCGCGATTTTTCGTTATTTTTATTCTTTGAGTCATAACTCACTTCTAACTCACTGCCCATGGCTGCTTTTTTGCCAATGAATTATCCAAATAATAATCTAGGATCCCACACCAGAACCCAACATAATCTATGGGATTTTTGTATTGCTTGCTAAAACGTGCCCCAGTGGGTTACTGTAGGTTTCGTTTTTCCCGCTTTTCTCGACTCCCTTAGCTTCGATCTGGCTGAAATTTTCTGGGTTGTTAGGCAATAAGTAGTGGCACCTTGCTGCCAAATACGAGAGCGTACTATCCACAAACTTTCATGAAAAAATCTAAAAACTCATTTTTTAATTCTGCCACACAATCGTGTAAAATTTTTGGTCATTTGTACCAAAAACTGTTATTATTGCATTTACCGAAAGATCGAAACGATTCCATGGCAAAAACACCACGAAAATCGCGAATTTCGGTTTTCTACAGTAACCCACGTGGGGCGCGTTTTAGCATGCCATCGCAAAATTCCATAAATTGACGATTTTTCAATTCGAGGACCTTCTAGAGGTGATTGTAAGATAACCTGTAAAAAATTACTGATTTTGGGTGGTAAATAACAAAGTTACGAGGCCAAGTGCAAAACAAGGCCAGAGAGCCGATTTTGGGTCCGAGTAGCCGGGTCAATTTTCCACTTTTTAAAAATAAAAAAACCACCTAGGCCTTCTGGATACGATTATAGCTTTGATTTCATTATCTACGCCCGTGAAATTTGGGGGCAATCTGATTCAAAATTATGGTGAGTTTCAGCTCTCAAGCGAAAATCACCCTGTTCCAAAATCGAAGTTTAAAATTCGTCTTAAAATTTTTTCGGCGCGAAATTGTTTTAATCTTTGCATAGTTTTATTCAACTGATAGCACAAAATTAATGCTGAAAATATGCTGGCGACTCCACCTTCCAAAAATTTTTTACGCCCCCTCGAATTCGGTTTATTTCGGGGTTTGATGAATTTTCTTGTCGCCAACGGCTGGTCAAATAAATTCAAGAACTTGGCAGTAGGATGCGCTATTCAAATAATAACAGATAAAATTAAAATGACAATTTTCATAACGCTGTTAGGATTTATAAATTGTTAGCGAGTTTTGGAAAAAAAGCACGAACCAACCGTTTTGGAGGCCCTAAAAGACGCCCTTCCAAAGGGGTACGGTAGCTCGGAATTTCGCAGATGATTGATAAACCCCAGTCCTACACTGCTAAGCAAAAAAATAGCTGAGTCCCCTTTGGCAATTTAGAAATATTTTCCAAAGTCCGGATTCGAGACCTCGAAAAATCCATGACCCGGGGGTCGTTGAAAAACTCGAAAATTTTTTAAGCGTGTTTATGCGATTGTATAGGGTCCGTAGTTATTCTACAACAACTTATTCTGATGATTTGGCCATAGGTTTTTGTAATTTTCGAAATTTACGAAATTTCCCCATACAAAATTTCATTCCTCTATAACTTGTCAACCAAACCCTCAAAAATCCTGAAATTTTGTAGGTGCATATCTACTACCTACATTAACTTAAATAGAAAAAATTAGAACACAGCCACCACAGGAAACTGAGAAAAATGCAAATGAAGTTTCCCCTAACGCACATTTTCCGGGTGTCATTTGTATTGATACGTCGCCAAAAATCGAAAAAATCAAGTTGTGTTAAATCTTCATACCCAGCATATTTAAGCATTCTGGCATGGTAACACACCTTCGATTCTCTACCGTTATCGAGTTATTCTGCCCCAAACTCGGATCTTTTTTTTGTCCACCCTGTATAGGAACGGATGTGGGGTTTTGAACACTACCAAAAGAGTACATTCTGGGCGTGGTTTCGTCAGCAGATTGCCCAAATTTTGTAGTTTTTAAACATCCCTAGTCGTGCCAAAAATATTGGCTCTGTTCAGGCATGGCCCCCATAAAATTGGACGACCACCACAAATCAATGCCATCGACACATTTTCGGGCGTTTGCGTGATTGAATCGCCGCTTCTATTACCGGGTAATATGGTGGCGGGGTGGAATGTTGTACGCTGATATTGAAATAGGAAGAAAGCGTAGGATTTGACCGTAAGAAACACATCGTTGAGAGGAATTGGCTACCGAAAAATTGGTAAACACGTATAATGCGCTGTTAGACAAGTCTCACTTTTCTAGAATTTAAAGGCCGTTTTTTGATTTAAGACATGTGACAAAGAAAACTCGAACTGAGAAGATCGATTCAGTGGCTGCGCAGTGTCTAGCGCCGAATTTCACCCGGATATCGTGTTTAACAAATTAGTTTTAGCTGCTAGGGGCGACTATTTTTTTGCGGCGTTGAACACGCATCAAAAAACACTTCAGAATTCGGGAACGTTGAGGTTCTCTTAAACAGACGTCGAAAGTTAGTCAGTCTCCAAAAGCATATAAAATAACCTCTATCGCTCACTTAGTTTATTAATTGACGAATCAAACGACTACTTTATATGCAGTAAAATATCAAAATCGACAACGAGGGGTAAACAAATCAAGAAAATCAATGCCAGCTAACGTGCCTGCGTTTCATAGGTTTGCCCAAATTGACCTCGGATACCCGGAAATTCCCAGCCAACTTGTGAAAGATTAATGCGCTCAGAAGGTTAGCGGAGGCGGGCCACTCGGAAATTACCTCTCCCGGCTTCACGACCGTTACTTTTCCCAGCAAGATGCGAATAAACGCAGCGGTTGCAAAAATAGCTTGGGGCGTCGGTCAAGATGTGGGGCGAGATAAATTGGGAAAAAAGTTCGTCATGCAAGATTTAGGCTTAAGGTTAGTTTAGCTTATGATTAGGCAACGCTTACGCCTCGGGTTAGGAGGCTTAAGCTTAGGCTGAGACAAACAACCATTGGTCTCTAGTAAGAGACCGGCCAGATATTCTGTCCATGCCCAGCTTGACGAAAACACTCTCGGAAACCAGCTCCTTGATGAGCCGTGATGCCAGTCATTTCCGCTCGTGAGGCTTTTTTTGGGGCAGATAGTTTTTGCACCTCACTTAGCACGGGTTGCTGTCCACATCATAATTGTTGTGATCAGTGAAACGGCCAGAAAATTTCCAGAAAACGGTTTTGTAGCATTCTACCGGCGACTATAATCGAAGACGAAAGACCTTACTCTCGAAGCGTGAAAGATGTGAAGAAAATTATCAGGGTTGAACAAGTGAAAGGAAAACACAGCAACTTCTGCTGCCGCACCTCCCGTAGCTGCTGATCCATGATGGTGGCTTTTGTAACGGGACCCGGTCTATCTTGTGCATAATTTTTTGCTTATTTCTAACCCGGTTTTCGAATTCGCTGCAAGCTTTCATCAGTCGAGCAGTGTCATTCGAGGAGCTATCGTGGATCTGGTGCACTCGAACGGATGCTGATTAGCTTTCGTCAGTTTTATAAACAGTGGACAACGCTGGACAATGAAGGGAGGCGGCAGGCAGTGTTGGTCCTAATTTTAGTCTGGTCAACTCGTTGTGGGCTAGTATACTACCGTACTAACTGTAAGGTGTTTTTACTTAAGCTGGCATTTTTTAACGGGACCCGGTCTATCTTGTGCAGAATTTTTTGCTTATTTCTAACCCGGCTTTCGAATTTGCTGCAAGCTTTCATTTCAAAAATCATGCTCAATTTAAGTCGAACTGCTGGTTACTGAGTCAGCCAAGCTTGTATTTTGCATCGTTTTCCATTTCCTTTTTTTCGCTTTCTCCTCTACCGGTTGACTGGCTGAGACTATGCGAGACTCACGAGGAGGTCTCACCTTCACTCCGTATTATAGTTTTGAGCTGGCATGTGAGCCTGAATGCTGTAGCGTCTAAAGTTTTCAAGGAAAGTATCAATGAAGATTGACTTATCGGAAAAGCAAAAAGTTTTGACTATCCTACTATATATAAAAAAATAGTGTTTGTGTGTGTGTGTGTATATTTGCATGCACTTCCGTTAGGATGTTCCGCTCCTATAGCCTCGGGGAAGCGTTTTTTGGATAGGGAAGAAACGACAATAGGTTTAGAATGGTCCGGAATCGACTGCACACACATAAAACTTTTGAAAAATTGTGGTTTTCGCTATTAAAAATAGATTTTTGTAAAGTTTTCGGCCAACCTCTTTGTTAGGAAGCAATTAGCATACCGCGGAAGTGGAAATGGTTTATAAAAAGGAAGAGAGGGCGCGCTTTTCATTTTGGTGAGCGGTTTTCGGCAAGAATTATGCAAAGTCAATGCTTCATCGATCCTAGACGGGGCCAGGTATTACTTAAAAACCCTGGTATTACTTAAAAACATTACAGGCCTGTTCGTACCAGCATAATAACTTCCCTTTCATATATTTTTCTCTCTTTCTCGCTCTCTTTGTCTTTCCTATGCGAATACGATCCACAAAAGCCATCACAAATATTTATATTACTTTGTTGCTACAGCCTAACTCCCTAATATAGCGCTTTCCACTGCACTACGGTAATATTTATTACCGCAGGCGCCATGCTCATCATGACATGCTATATTACTTTTTCGCAAACGAAATCCGACTCGGATCCCGTACAATTATTACAGTTACAATTATTATTACGAATTTCACAGTTTTTGGAAAATGGCGCCGATTACCTTGCCCCAAATTCCGCTTCAATGTACAGATGTCGGCTCATCAATTACAGATAAGAATTTGACACCGGCTCCTATGATAAGTTTCAATAGCGATGTGTAAAGTACTACTACAGATTTCTCCACCATTAAGATTTGGAAGCAGATTCTCGTTTTACTTTACCGTACCCTAAATCCCCCCTTCAATTTTACAGATTTCGGTCAAGCGGGTGAGATGCCAGAAAGATGCTGGGGCTACACGCACCCCCTAAGGGTGGTTCATTAGAGACAAGAAGGGTCCAGCCCCAGCCAGCCAGCATGGCCCTCTGGGCCCCAGTTGTGGCCCTGCAGAGAGCAGTTCGGTTGACATTTCGGAGGAGGGGGGTGAAGGAGGGGGGTTTGAATGGCGGAACGAGGGGGCAAGGGGAGGGCAGGGCCGAGGCTGGCCCCCCTCGACCCCCGGCTGTGGCGATCGATTTTTGGCTGTGTTAGGAGAGGAGGAAAAGGGGTAGAAAGAGGGTAGAAAGAGTGGGCCGAGAGTGTGCATATCCATCGGCCGGGGCTCCCTCGCAGAGTGTATACACCACCACCGCCAGCCAGCCAGCCAGGCCCGCATCCACCACCCGGCTGCCTGCTCCACCAACAGCACCACCAACCACACCTTTGCTGCATCAACAACACCGCCGAGTTATTCTGGGTGTTTCGACTGAGCGGCCGGCGGCACCATGGGTGGGTTTTTTCTCGGGGTTTTCGCGGGTTCTTTACAGAACTTTCTTGAGGCCCTAGTTTACGAGCAGTTCGATTATTCTTAAAGCAGAAAAAATCGGGTTAGCTAGTTTCAAACGTTTTGAACACGCCGAAACAACCTGAAAACGATGAGCTGACCTTTCTCGTGTTCAGGGGCGTAGCCAGAAAAATTTCGGGGGGGGCCCCGAAAACATTTTTTCGAAAAACTCAAAAATTGATGAGACAACAGCGCCGCAGGCGAAAATTTAGGTAAAAGAGGCTATATAGCTCTACAAATAGCAGTAATAACGTGAAAAAATAGCGCCGCAGGCAGCAAAATTTGAGAAAATCAAAATCATAAGGGTCCCCTTATGAAATTTTCGGGCCCCGGCCGATTTCGGGGGGGGGGGGGGGCCCGGGCCCAGGGGCCCACCTTACGCTAACGTCCCTGCTCGTGTTTATTGAATTTTATTTCGCCAGAATTTGTTGCTGGCCGAGTTTTCCAAGCTGTTTGATGATTCTAAGCATCGAAATCGTTCTCTAAACGGCTCGAAGAAGCAGAATCTTTTCTGGAAATTTATTATTATTACTTCCAATTCCCAATAGTTGATTAAGTTCAGTCATTTATGTTCTATTTTGGTAGTAATTTCACCGACTTGATTTAGGTTTTCTAGCACCGAGGTTTTCTTAAGGGTATTTACCCCGATTTATAACGATATTTACAACGAGTTGAAACGATTTACGAAGTTCGGATTTTATTTTTAGCTAGAATCGATTTGCCAGCTTCAAAAAATGATTCGGTTACGACATGCAATCGTTTCAATCGGTTTTACTAGTATTTTCCACAGCCTTTTTCGGTAAATATAAAGAAAAAGCTTTGACTCACTCAACGTAACCGGGAATCGATAAATTTGTATGCACGAAATTTCAGGCGAAGTGTCAATTGAAAAACGCTAAAAATGGTTTTCTACAATCCACGAGTGTTTTTTCAATTCATAAATCAACTGAACCGCCATGTTTTTTGTTTTTCCCTCGCGCCACCGTGACAAACGGCCGTTCTCGGCGGGGGCTGCCGAAAAACAGCTGATCTTATCTCATTCGGTGTCGTCGTAAAAAGGGATAGGCTCGGAGATGAAAACGAAAATGGTAGTAAGGCTACAAGGCCTCGTCAGGGTTCGAAACACTTTCTTCTGTTCAAAAGACATCTCTCGAAAAATCATGTTTTTGAAAAGCATGTGGTCGAAACCATAGTGAGAATTTCCGATGAAAAATCATCATTTTCGGTGTGATTCTAGACGATTTCAGATGCAAATTATTGAAATTTTTGAACGCATTACTTTCGAACAGGTGGTTTTGGTCATATGATTTTCGAGCAAATTTTCCAAATTTACGAATATGTTGATATATTCCCTTTGTCAGTTCCCCTAAACTGTTTGCTAAAACGCAGCAAAATCTATTTGGAAAGTATGACGGGCCGTGGGGTAGCCAATTATCGGTTAGAATCGGGACTGTCAACAGACCGGTTACGGGGATACGGAGTACACAGACTATCCCATATTTCAGCCGGACTCCAATCCTTTTTTTCAGGCAAAAAATGCGACGTGTGCAAGAAGAAATGCACGGGTGATATCTTGAAGAGCCAGGACAAGTACTTTCACATTGATTGTTTTGTCTGTCGAGGTGGGTAGAGGCTTCCTGAAGCTGAAAAATCAAAAATTGTTGTAACGTTTGGATAAACCGCAAGATCAGTTAAGTTTTCGCCCAAAAGCTTAAAATATAATAAAATAACCAAAAAAATTTAAAACTGAGGCAACAAGGTCCTTAAAAATGTTCAAAACTAAAAAACTTTTACAACTTTTAGGCCATTCAATAACTAAAAGTTTTGTAATTCAGAATCCTAGCATAGTGAATGATCGGCCAAAGTTGCCTAAAGGAGGATAAAACAATTTTTAAAAAGTTTCTCTCGAAAAATTAGCTATTCGAAAATCGGTAATCCTTCGAGAATTTCAAACTTCAAAAAGATGTTACCGCCAATGTCCTAATTTTGCGATGATTCGGCCAAATCGCCATTGCAGATTGTGGACGTCATCTGAATGAAACGGGCTTCTACGTGACCCCAGAAGGGGTGTATCTATGCCCGCAAGACTATCGTGGCGAACAGCTGAAGACGGCCAGGGTGTAGATGCGGCACCTGCAGCCATCATCCCAACCCAGAAGCCTACCCAGCGGCCCACTGAACTTGCTCACCAGGGCACCACTTCGCCACAACGGACCCGGTCACCAGTCAGCCCGCAAAGTAAGTAAAAATGGTTACGCGGCACTACGTTTCGCTACCTACTTACACCCAAATTTCAGCGTGCGCCGCTTGCGATCAATCCCTCCATACCGGTCAGGTTTTGCTGGCGTTGGGCGAAGCGTGGCACGTGTACTGCTTCAAGTGCGCGGAATGCGGAGCTGTACTTCATGGAGAATACATGAGCCACGAGGGACGGCCACTATGCCTTCGCGATTACAATGAGAAGCACGGGGTTCGGTGCTGCGAATGTCACAAGTTTATCGCCGGAAAGGTTCTACAGGTGAGTATGGGACTTCATGCTGTTTTTTATAAGCCTCTGTCTAAAACTAAGCCTAAGCTCAGTTTAACCTAATCAAACCCGTTTCCAGGCCGGCGGTTACAAATTCCACCCAACATGCGCGAGATGTTCACGCTGCGGCGCGCATTTTGGAGACGGCCAGGAAATGTACATGCAGGTTTGTAGCCTGCCTCGATTACGTGACGTAATCAATCCTTAGGGAGACGAAATCTGGCATCCGCACTGCGAGACGTCACGCACGACGGAGAACATTGCTGTAAGTTGATAGTACGCTTTGGAACCATCGTTTTTTAGCCTTCAAAAACGTCTAACCTCACCTCGAAGCGTACCGATCCAAAGTACCAAGCAGCATTCGGACAACATTTGACCTATACCTACCTTTTGCCTGACGCCGAGGAGACCAACCTGAAGCACCCAATCCCTCCTCATGACCCTCAAGCCCCGCAGTTCCACGTCCCGCAGGGGCCAATCAAGATCCGGAAGTCACGAATGGCGTTGTTAAAGACGGGAATGCAGAGATTGAGTAGGTTTTTGCGCTATCATTTTGTAATTGCGGCGGGTATAGATTTTTGTAGCTGTGTAAAGGATTGGCAAGAGAGGGGAAAAGCCCCGTGAACGGCAGAGTGCCATGGCGTGAATCAGCCCATCCTTTCCCTCATCCTCGGTCTCGAGCGATGGTGATTCGGGACGCGTGTAGCTCAGCGGAAGAGCACCTGTACGGAAAACAGGAGGTCGCGGGTTCGACTCCCGCCGTGCGCAACCCCGTTTTACCATTGCTCGAAAGTTTGCTTTACGAAGCAGCATTGCTGGACCGTATTAAATAATTCCTTTGTTTTCCAGCCGAGGACATGGTAAAGGATCAACTACCACGTGCCAAATCCCCGCATATGGACAACGAGGAACCGATCGAGTTGGCACACTACCCAGCTGCGCAGGTACATTTTACGGAAAGGGCCTGAAACGTTGATTTAGGTCCCGGATCCTAAAACACTCCCTGCCATCGAGCGTGAAGATTTCCCGGCTCCGCCTTTCCCTTATGCCGTTGAGGAGCTGAGGCGAAGACTTTCGACGTCATCTGTCGAAAATGAGATATCTTCTGATGAAGAGGATGGTGATCATGCTCATGATAACGAGGAGAAGCTGAAGAAAACCGTCAAGGTACGAGGTTTTAACGGACAGGCCTTTAAACAAGCTAAAGTATCTATAGGTCCTGATAAATTTCTGATTTTTAGCAACTCGAGCAATATGAGGATTCTTCAATTGCTGCCGTAATCCGTCAAAATATCGAAGAAAGCCAGAAGAAGCAGAAGCTCCACCTCCACTGGGATCCCCGTAATGCTTCACGTACACCCTCCGCCAAGAAGATGCCACATTTACGATTCCGATACGATACGCCGGTTAATGCATGTAAGTTGTAAATCTGACAGTTTTTGACCTTGAATAATCTTGAAAGTTTGAATCCGCAAAATTCGGTTTATTGTCGCAATACTGAACTTTAAAATGCAAAACTTTATAATGCCAAAATTCGTCACAAATTGACAGAACTGAATGATGGCGCTGTATTTACATATTTTTGTAAATTACCAAGCTTACCATTACAGCCCCATCCCGTCACCTGAACCGCCCTCAACCGTGGCGAGCATGGCAAGGAACGATGGGTGGCAAGCAGGGAAATACGATGCCCTGTTTCCATGTCCCCGAAAGCCGTTCATCCACACTACGTGCCAATACGCTGCCCACCGGATACTACGGGCATTCGCTTGAGAATCTTGATGTTACAGTTGGTATGTTTTAGCTAATGCTCCACAAAATCCAAGTGTTGCTACACCTTTAAACAGATGGTAACCAGTCCTATAGGTATTGTAACGTAGTATGCGTTTCTCCCAAAAAAAGTCATCTAACCAGATGCTTTTCAAGTGTTTTGAAGGGTTCTCTAGGTAGTCAAACGCATTTTTACGGGTTTTGCTGAAAAATCAACTATCCCCGTAAAACCCCACCGATTTTCCAAATACCGGGAAGTAACGATAAATGACTCGTGAACCATTTCCATGTTTCAGAGGCGGCCCCGATGCGACAGGACTTGGGCGAATCCCGGCCGGGTCTCCGCTCATCACTACCGGACATGAGCAGACCAGTCAAGACATACCCCCTGGCCACGCTACAGACTACAAACAAGAATGTGCCGGAGGAGTGTGACCGCAACCATTTAGAGCGCCATCTGAATCGGGATGAATTCGAGGTAAGTCTCGTATTTCAATTGAATTAAGGCAAAAGGGCGGGCCCCATTTGCTAAGCCGCTATAGGTTACGATTGACTAATAAAGTTCTCGGATATACAACAAAGTAATAATCGTAAATTAAGGTGTTTCCAATTCAATTAAACTTCTTAAATTTTTGTCTAAGCTAAATTCTGACCCCCGTTAAGCAACCTTTATCACTAAGATTAGAAAAAACGGAATCATATCTATCCAAATTCCAGGAGGTCTTCGGAATGGCACCCATCGAATTCTACAAGCTGCCCGAGTGGAAGCGGATTAACATGAAGCGCAAGATCAAGCTCTTCTAGACGATTCACACGGATTTCCGCTCGCTTGACTGCCAAGCTTCCCTCTCCTAAAGGGCTGCTGCTCCCAGATACCCCACACAATATGTGCAAAATGTTCTGTCTAGTTCAGGGCGACCCTCGGGCCGGGCTTTTACACCGAATACCAATAGCTTGTTATACCCACATACAATTGCACAACTACACATTCGACATTTATGCCTTTCACCCACCCCGCCGCCTACCCGTTTCCATCCCCGAGGGTCGCCCCCGCAATTCCGGCTTGACTTTTCGGCCACCAGCCCGGAACCCCCCATCCACCGTCCGTTTTATATGTGCTAAGTTATAGGTGTGATTTCTGACGATTGCTATGTTTTCGAATTCCCCCACCCACTTCGACCGAATAAAGCTGCGCGTATGAAAACGGTTGGAAAAATGAGACTGGACGAAAATGCGACATAATTCACATGTGAGAAATACGATACGAACACGCCCTCTCTCTCTCTCTCTCTCTCTCTCTCTCTCTCTCTCTCTCTATCTCTTGCTCTCTCGCGCTTTCTAACCAGTTTGTCTCTAGTTCTAGTTCTTGACGCCGTTCTTACCACGCCTCGCTTTCCACACTTTTCTGCAATGATCACTGCTAGCCAGCTTCGGTTCGTAGTTATATAAAAAAATCTTTGCCAGCTGACTGTAATCTCGGACTTACCAATACCTTTAAGGGAAAAACCGAGAGTCCGTTGCTTTCGCCTTTCCCCTAGCCACCCATAGAGGAATTAGGTCAATAAGCAGCCGTTTCGCTGGTTTCCCTTTCGACCTGTAGCACAGTCTTCACTTCGCGAGAGCTGTGCCCAGCAGCTATGCTTTTCTACTTACTATGCTTTGGGCTGTTCGGCCTGGCGTCGACGGGGAATGTGGCTTTATGCAAGAGTCTGACTGATTGTGCTTCATGCAGCGAAGGCTATATTCATGTGTTTGGGTTTAAGGAGAATTGCAGGTAAGGGAGTAATGGATCTAATGGTCTTAAGCTTAGGCTAGGGCATAGGCTTGGGCTTATTAGCTTTTGGATTAGGCTTAGGCTTAGGCTTAGGCTTACTAGTTAGGCTTAATTCTGTACAAACCATACCCCCTTTTTCTACATTCCTAGATGGTGCGTGGAAAATCAATCGTGCGGTGGCCCATTGGCATGCCCCCTCGGCAAGCCCGTTGTTCAGCGGGAGCCCTTCCGATGCCCAGTCAAGGTCCCAAAACGCTTCCCCTATTCATCCGCAAATTCTTTAGATTCCATCCGCTAAGGGAAAGCGGTACACGGATCGATTGGGGCGGTCGCTATACGCCGTCGCGTTGTCGGTCAAGGATCGGAATGCGACGGAATGTCTGGAGAATGCTAGGCCAGATATTCGGTAGCTAATTCGCCCGCAAATACCTAACAAACCGATTCTCCAGACATATTAAAACCTATGAAACCGATTGTGACCAATCTCACAATGTGTGCACCGGGTTGATGGCCGTCTCCGAGGAGGCTAAGGCCATTTATGTCGCCTACAAGGGACACTCCCTTGATAAACAGGTTTTCAAGGCTGATTTGCAGGAAATATGTTTTTTTTTAAGTTATTTACTGAATTTGTCCATTCCCTGGCTGCCCAGCTGGGTGCTTGGGAAAAGTTTGACAACGGCACCGGCGTGATCACCTACTTCCATACGGCATGGACCCGGCTGTTCCTCGAGGTTGGGATAGAATGCAATAGCCCTAGACAAACTCTATTTAGGAAATGAAGCCCGATCTATTGAAGCTCAAGAAGAAGTTCCCGAACTATCGTGTCTGGATCACCGGGCCATTCCCTTGGTGGTTCTCTGGCTTCGATGACAGCTCTCCACCTGGCTGTTAATAAGATTTTTGATCCTTCAAAGGTAATGACAGCCATTTGTCTTTTAATAAAATGTGCTGCAGGTTCGTCTGGTTACCTTCGGAGAGCCCCGTACCGGTAACGTAGCCTTTGCGAAGGCCCTCGAAAATCATATCGACTTCCGGTATCGCGTTGTGAAGCGGAATGACTTTGTATGGACCTGATTAGTTACAGAAAACTTGTTTTAGGTCACCAACATTCCAAATACGCTTGACCCGAACGGAATGATGATCACGAACGCCGTGTTTGATCGCCAGCCACTTTTCTATCGATACTTGGTGCATTATGATAACAATATGGACAAAGGGGATAGTTATAAGGCAAAGTTTAACCACCTATCTCTCTATCTCTCTCTCTCTCTCTTTCTAAACTTCCCTCTAGGTCTGCGAAATGTCCGACGATCATGGCTGCCGCAATCTTGCTGTCGCCGCTGATTTCAACGACCACGTCAGCTACTTTGGAATCAAACAAGACGAATTCCTCGAGAAGCGATGTGCAAAACGCCTTGCTCATCTGAATCTGGCGCTCGAAATTCAAAACTAATAAATGTACAGTGAACAACGAACACTCTTTCAACAAATTCAATCTGAACAATCAAGCATTTCTGACCCAGGATCGCCTAAATAATAAATATCCCCCAGAAACGACAACATGGTCCCCAATATCCCTTATTGGGGAGAAAACCCCCCTTGAATTGTATCGAAGGACAGTTGCGCAAACCATACCCCCCTCATTGACCAGCATTTCCGGACCGGCGACGACAAAAAAGTTTGAAAGCTATGTGGCTGGGTGGAAGGTGGTGAATGTTTGGGTAGCTGCTCCCTCAAGCCTTCAAGGGTCCTGGCTGGCGATGGGGCTTCACTTTTGCGCGCGGAGCCATGGTCCGTCTCCCCGTCGCCACCCTGATCCTGCTCCCACTGCTCGCTCACACTGCCGCCGCATTCTGGAACCCATTCTCGTCGGAATTGCGTGCGTTGAATTTTGGATAGAAACATTCTATCGGTAGCTACGGTAGCGTACTCTGAACGAACAGTTCGAAATTGAAAAATCGGACTTACCTTAAAGGCACCGGGAAGTGCCAAAATCGACTGATTTCTCTGGGTGGGGTCCGCAAAACAAGGATGCAAGCGCATTTCGAGATATGATGTATGAGAGAGGTAGCGAGATAGAGAGAGAAAAAGAGTGAGAGCGAGAGATTTAGACTGCATCTTAGACCAGCTCATTGTCGTCGATAGCCAGTCTATAATGGTTCGAATTCTTCGTCCTAAACTTCGGAAATGCGCGGATCTTTTGGAAAATACTTCGAGCATACGATTATCCGCGTAGCATACGCAACGCGACCGCGGAATCGCGCCCCCTTTAGACCGTGTCAGGATCGGAATAAACGATAATAAATATTTTGAAATGTACATATATAACCCATTTCCAGCATGCGCCTCATGTGACAGCCCGATCATAATAAAGCCACATGGCGCCGTTTCTGGCAACATTACCTTTAAGGTAAGTAACTCCCTGGCTTTTGACTTGATAACCGGATACCTAGGTGGACCTCGACTCCAACGGGTGCATGCAAAACACGCTGACCTGTAGAGCAAATGACTCCGACTCGCCAGCTATCATTGAGGTATGCTTAGAAATACAACCAACTGAAGCCCAAGCCTAAACCTGGCCTGATCCTAAGCCTAGGCCCAAGCTTAAGCCTAAACCAAAGCACAAGTCATTATTTTCAGTTCAACCACGGCTCGGGAGGGATTCTTCAGGGATTGGATGAGATCTCCGTTACGCTGCTGTGCAACAAGGACTCGACATGGACCGTAAGACACCTAGTTTTTCTTAAATTCTAGATTTTTCCAGGCAATCGCTCACGAGCAGGCCTTGGACGTGATCAGCCTCAGCTGCGACTCAGCGTAACCGCCAATAAAATCATACAAACGCAAAAAAGGATCAGGATGCATTAATAAAGCGGTGCAGTGTTTTTGAATAATTTATGTACACGATAATAGAATTATATTACAGTAGGGCACAGTTTTTTTGAGATCACAATGATAGAAACCCGTATAATTCTGCCCGAAGTAGTTTTGGCGATGATTAGACCCGAACGGCTTGTAGACTCCTAAATAGAGGGCTGATTATACTCAACTGTATCGCACTTAACGCTCAGTCCATACTTAAGGAATGTAGCGTAACTTGGGAATGTAACGTACTTGTAGGTAGCGTCGAGCAACCGCATGTAGGTGTTACACAATAATCCGCTGCCCGTCTTCAACCCGTTGCTGACGTACACTATCGTGGTCCCGGTGTTTGGGTCGACAACCAGTTGTTGGCCGCCGTAACCAGGGTGTCCGAATAGATAGGCACCCTATTTTTCTGTTTATTGGAGGATGGAAAGCAACGTACACTTATGAAGGGATGGGGCTCGTAGAAGAATGCCGTGGCCTTTCATCACCGGCCAGACGACTGTCTAAAGGTGGAGGTTAACCTCATTTCGTAATGATGGCGAAGCACAAGCCTAAGCTAAGTCGAAGCCTCCCTAAGTCTAAACTAAGCTTAAACTTAAGCCTAAGCCTAACCTAAGCCTGATGACCTTAAACACCAACCCGTTCGAAATGCCAATCATCGACCGTCGGACGTGCCAGCTGCTCTAACGTGGATTTTGACAGCAGTGTCCCATCAATGGCCAGGCTGTAAAGAGTATTCGATTGGAATTTTCCCGACACCCCCTGTATAACACACCTACTACAGGATTTTCTTTTTTAGAATTAGATGTACATACCTAAAAAGTCTAGCCAAAGCATCAGCGGTCCCAACGCCAGTGACAGCCGGCAAATTAAGCTTCAACACCTCCGGATCGTTGAGTGCGATCTTTTCCTAAAGACATGAGAATTTTTGAGTGTAAATATTAACGTACGTATTCCATGACGAGCCAACTCGGATTGGACCGAATCTTATCGATGACACTATTAAATGGGCGGACAAAAAGAAATGAGAGCATCACCACCATTCCGAGGATCCTGAACGGAATCGGGCCTATGACTTTACTTTCTTTTTCTTACGTATACGATCGCTCTCAAGTATTCCTCCATGCTAGGCTGGGAAATTCTGGCGACATGGTGGGCTTCGCGCGGGGAGTTTCCGATACGGATATTTAGGCCTGAAAAACTAAAGTTCAATTTTTTAAGCCGATTCCTACCGTATTTCCGGGCGAGTTCTTCTTGGAAAAATTGTTGAATTCCACGACCGGTGACTTTACGCACGATACCGTCAGCCAGGAATCCAAAAGTTACTGGGTGATATCTGAAAAAAACTGGTTTTCAGGCACATTAAAGTGAATTCAAGTGTCACATTTGAAGGTGTAGATTATTTTACCCAGTAGCTGTGCCGGGCTCCCAGATAGGCTTGGCCTTTTCGAATTTTTCCATCCAAATTTCGGGGTATTCCACGTCTTCCATTGAGATGTCGTCGTCAATGTAGGGTAGACCGGCCTGGAAAGGATAGATTAAGAATCTCTCTCTCTCTCTCTCTCTCGCTGTCTTTCTTTTGCTATCTATCTCACCTTATGTGTCAACACATCCTCAATCGTCGTCCCGTTCTTTCCAGCTTGCCCATACTCGGGCCAATATTTCGTGACCAAATCCCCGTACTCCAACATTCCCTTATCGACAAGCATCGCGACGCACAGGGCAGAGATTGCCTAAATACAATGAAGCCGCAAAAAATTTGGAAATACCTTGGTCATCGAAAAATAAGCAGAGCGGGTGTTGACATTCCAGGTCTTGTTTTCTTTTCGATTTGACAGTCCTCCCCAAAGGTGAACGACCTGTTCTCCTTTATGGTATACAGAAATTGAGGCGCCGTCTCTTTCCAGGCCATACAGGAAGTTTTCTCTAAAATTCGTAGATTATATTGAGCTATTTAAATTAAGGTATATGGATTTTTAACGGTAATTTAAGGTATCATACGTAACTTAAAGAAGTTTAGTGATACCCATCGTACAGACATATTACTTACGGTAACCACTTTTTTTGTTTATCTTAATTTCTCACCTGAACACATCATAAACACCAAGAAAGCTCTCGTTCACAAATCCGTGAACAAGATCACCGTCATCCGGTAGTACACTCAAATATCGTTGCAGTTGAATGAGCAAAAATGGAACGCCGACGACGAGAAGCACCGGCAAAAGTCGACGATCTTTTCCCGGGCCTCATCTTTTTGCGGCCTTCTTTCCTGCACAAATATGTTTTGGCGTGGGAGTCAATTTGGGGGGAGAAAGAGAAAGTGGGGACCACGTGGGTGAGGACATTCAAAAGGTCGTGTTCGTCGAGTAGCGACGTAAGAGAGGAAACTTTTTATGGCATGGGTGTTCTAAGAAATTTAAGTTGTATTGAAATTGTTGAAAGGTGTTTTGCAAGAGGCGGAGCTAAAAATGCCCTTGAACAGTTTAAAAATAGGGGTAACCCCAAAAGTATCCTGCAATATAGCAGTATCAATCCGGATGCAATGCGGATGCAATCCGGAAAAAGGAAAGGCATGATTAATTTAATACGAGGAATGTAAAAAGTGGCATCTGCAAAATAATTCCATGCTCGTCCTGCCGACTCGATAAATGAAAAATGACAACACCCTGCGCATAATTCTTTTATATCAGTCCGTAGGCCCCGAACTGAACGCCCTGATAACCGGGCAGGACAGTACGACCCGAACCCGCCGTACCGAGCCCCCACAGGCAAAGTGCGACCCCGGTTATCTACGGTCTGGAGAGAGAGAGAGAGAGAGAGAGAGAGAGAGAGAGAGAGCGAAGCACCAGATTGACAGTCAAAATAAGATTATTAAATGTGAGCTATGGAGGGAGGTGTGGCGGCTACAGTTCCTCAGAGTGTCCACAGATCTGCCCTCGAAGCCAACACACACTGACAGACAGACAGCGAAAGCATGTTTTCATCCCGGGGCCCTGGCCGTTTGTTTGGCGCGCCGCGCGCACCCTTCCTCCTCTCTGCTAAGCCAGGAGGAAACCCTATTCGAAGATGTTTCGTAATTTGGGGAACACTGGGATTTCTGTTATAAGCGGGAGAAGACAAAAATTAAGGTAAAATGTCGAAATTTAGCAAAAAATGAGGATTTTTTCGCATTCTGTCTAATTAGCTTTAAGAATAAGCTTATAAGGCATTTTTTTGCCTTTAAAATAAAATAGATTTCAGGCTCAACTGGATAAGAAAACCAAGAAAAACGGAAAAACGGCGGAAAAATAGCGGGATTTTAGCACATTTCCATATTTTTGGCATTTTCCTAACAAGTCTGATCCATTACGACTGGAAACACTACATTATACATCATTAAATAAGTGTTTCCTCGACTTGAATAAGTCAAAATAAGTAAGGAAAATGAGGAAAACTGCCGTTTCTGAGCACCAATACAGACCATATGCCGCCTGTTTTCGGCCGTCTGCCAAAAATATGAATCATGTTTTGTTTGTGTACTTTTCGGACGTGCACTTTGCGGGCAACACACACACAGAGACATGCGCCTCGTCTTCCTCATAACGACCGAAAAATAGTGTACCCTGCATAAAAAAAATAGGATCCGGATGGGGTTTGGAGGTCACTTGACAAGAAAGTCCAGTGAATGATTTGACTGGTGTGTTATTCCGGTTCAGATTTCGAAGGACTAGCGCTTGGGCAAGAAATTTTCTTTCTTTTCTTATTCTCGCTCTGTCTCTCACTATCTCTCTCTTTCTCGCTCTCCTCTCTCTCTCTCTCTCATTCTCACTCTCGTTCATTCTCTCTTTCTGTCTCTATTTCTTCGCCACGGTCATTAAATATAAATATTTATCACATCGTCTCCTTCAGTTAATAATCCTTCCAAACCCGCTGTCCCTTCCCATCTCCCGGCGAACTTCCGCCGTGCTCCCCTTGAATCGTATTCGTCCGCTCTGCCTTTTTCTGAAAGAGTTATCAGATTTCATTACCTTTTGCACATGACTAAATGTATACAAAAATGACAAGCCAGTTGTCACCGCCCTTCTCTTACAGTACGGTCTGACTCAGCACCACGTGTTATCAAATTAAGCTAACTCGAGTGGTACAAAGAGACAAAACTTCTATTTTTAGGACAAGAACTATTGAAATAGAGTTGTTATCTTAGCGTTTAGAACTCATGGAACCGCCAGCAGTTTCCTGTTTTGCAAGCCGGGGATAGACTGGTGGGTTCGGGGAGATCGATCCCCAGGTTTTGTGATTTGGAAAAAAAAAGATTGAGCTTATCAGAACGTCAGCACTTTTCGCAATACCTGATCGCTGGAGGATAGGAGGGAAGTGATGATGCTGAAGAGTGGGTTTTCGCCACTGGCCAATGCCGTACATTCCGTCTGCGATCGTATCATCCCTACGCAGCACCCACGCCATAGGATGTGGAATTCACCTAAAACAAGGTTTTTTGTAGGGGCAGAGGAAGGAGAAAGGAAGCGAAGGGGAGGGCGGGGGAAAAGAAGGTGGAGAAAGAGATAAATATCAAAATTCATACCATTGTTAATCAAAAAGTTAGTCCCCTCCGGGCACGCCTTAAAATTACAAGGCCGTTTGTCCACATCGTGGCAATCCTCTTTTGCGCATTGCTAAAATACACCGAATTTAAGGTTTAGCCCGCAGCCATACCCTCGTTCGCTGCCTGCTACCGCAACCGCCACAAACTTGAGAACATTCCCCGATCCACTCGCTCCACTCACCGCAGTTACATTCTAATTTTTTTGCGCTCACAGTCGGCTGTTGATTTTTAACTTACCAGCGGCAGTGGCTACTTCAGTTGGCGAAGCTGTAGTGGTAACTACTTTCCGAAGGTTAACCGGGCGTGGAGTAGTAGGAGTCTAGGATTTTTGACTAGCCAGAACGCAGAAATAAAGAAAAACAGTAAAAAAGATATAGAGAGAGATAGAGGGGGAAGAGAAATAAAGGCAGAGTATCAGAGAGACACAAAGAGCGAGAGAGATATGGAGAAAAGCCATTCATTTCTTTTATGCCTAAAGCTACTCAATAAACTGACTGTAGTGGATTTCCGGAAGTGTAAAAACCGCAGTTGTGCGTCTTGTAATTGGTGGTGGTCGGGTTGGTGGAGCAGTACGGACTGTCGGACGCCATGGCAAAGTATTGTCGTTGGAGGTGAGGTATATTAACAGGAACGATCGGAGCCGGTAGTAGCCAACATTCTCTTTTCCTGGCTCGTTTCCGGAACGTTTTTATCCTAAACTTGCTTTCTTCAGGTTTTTGAATCTGAACCTACCCCAACAGCCATAGCTTGGACGAACGCTTGAAATCCCTGTGATCCACCGGCAGACCCCTTCATGATCACCAGCATTTCATGAGTGTTCGAGACAAAAGTCCTTCGAGGAGCCACGCTACAACAAAATCTAACACCAGCAATTTTGAGAGGTTCGAAAACTTGCCTAGCTCCAGTCAACCGGAAGTCGTCTAAAAACTTGACTTCTACGAACGACTTATCGCACGTATCCTCACAGTAAAAGTCAAATTTGCCATCAAATTTTAGAGAAAGGGGCGCGCCGTTGACCGATCGAAGGAGCCTAAATTTATTCTGATAGTAGACTACATCACAATACCTACCAATAACATTCAGATGCCTTAGGGAAGTGCCTTGGGTAATACGGGCTGTTGATATAGAAGCCTTGTTCAGATACCTAGAAAACACATGGATGTTCCGTTCATTACGCCAACAAACCCAAATGACGCCTCCACACTCTTGATTGCTTGGCTCGAACATAGTCGCAATGATCTCCGGCCAACCCTTCTGGGCACATACACGTCGAGCAATTGTTTGGATGAGGGTATCCACCGCTAAAACGGTGTCATTAATTTTTAGGTTATCCTTTACCGATGACACCGAATTGGTGGGCAATTTTTGTAGCAACCATAAGCGAGGTTGATCTGAAAACAAAGCGAGTATTTCTGGGCACTTTAGAGCTTACCGCTTGATAATCGAGGAAAGAGGGGCCGGCTCGTTGGCCGATAGTAGTTTGCTGTGATCTTTCGATCGTTCGGATCGTGGGTACGTATGGATCCGTCGCGAAACCGAATGGACCGTAGTGCATTACGGAGCCTAAACGGTTGGAGATAATCACTTGTAAAGCTCTGCAATCGTTAATGGTAGTGTTCCGGAATGAAGTGAATCTAAAAAAACTCAACTCTACTTTATTTAATACAAATACTCCAAATACGCGTTTTCGGCGTTGAAAGTAACGCCCAACCTGGTCCACACCTGCAACTACGGCTTCCTTTTGCCAGACCCGTAAGAGCTATATCATACAAGTGTCACCGCCTTGGTTTCGGAACGGAATAAGTCTCGAAAAGCCCAAAATTCTCGACGCGTCGAGAGGATCGCAACGGAGCCCCACTTTTAGTTACGATACGATCCTTTTGACACCTGGACTGCCAATACCTGTATCATACGGTAGTCCATACGTATCCGCCTGCGCATCTCCAACGGCATTAAAATTGTTCCAACGACCCAGCGGAATGTTATTCCAATTTACACTAATGTGTGCTCCTGGTCAGGCCGGGCTAAAAACAGGTTAAACTTTCTATACGTCCCCACCTTGCTCATGGAAATTGCCCAACGAATGCCCAATCTCGTGGCTGATAATGCCGACGGCATCACAGCCGGGTGTGGCTATGGAAATGCCCTGGAAGGAGGATGGTGAAGGGGAATGCTGATTCCTACCTGCGTTCCGCCGACTTTTCCCCACAAACGACGAGCAGCCGCCGCCATCGAAAAACTCGAGGCGATCATATTTGGGCCGTTTTCTTCGAAGCGGATGGTGTTACGTTGCCACAGTCGGAGAGCGTCTCTGAGTGGCAGTGGCCGTGATTCAAGGGTGTGTAAGTTTTAATTGACATTTTTGGGCTGGGGTATACGTGGGAAATGCCGACAGTTAAAATCCCGGGACGCAAATTCCCAAAAGCCAAAAGCCCCCAACTAAAATACCGACATGGAAAATGGAAAAATAGCAGCACATTGAAAATAGAGACAAGAATTTGTCGGGGGTTTGGCTTGAATTTGGGGTCTTTGATGAATGTCGGGTGTTTGAGCTGTCGGGGTGGCCAGAATAGGGCATAGGCCAAGATTGACATCGCCATACCTTATTTTTGCCCTTGTATCCCTCGGCACATTCTCAGCAAAATCATAGCTGATCGACTTTCCGCGATCCCATAAGTTGTAGAAGGGCGACTTGCCGATCTAGAAAAGCCGTGGCACCAGACTAGTTTCAATACCTTTCGCTTTTCTCTACGGCTACCGGTTCCCCGCAGGTGGTTCGTGATGGCGTTGTATTGAGTTAGAGACAGGTCGACATCCCCCTGATTTTTTGGTGATTGAAATCATTGAAAATTACCTGAAAGTAGTTGCTGACTTCATTGACGCTCAGCTCGTTGTGGCTGGGGTGGGCACCGGGCTGGCGGCGAACGTCAGCAAAGAGTTCGATGCCATCGGATTGTTGTTGGGTGACTTTTCTGAAGCATCAGTGACTTTAAAGCAATATCTAGTTACGAACCAATCCAGAGAAAAAATCATGAGTAATTTTGAAGCATACAAATGAATAGCCTTATAGAAATTATCATAAAACTTACTCAACGGCACTGCCCTCCAGAACTGCTTGAAGTTGATGTAGCTGCTCCGGGCTGACTTTCTGCACTCGAACGGCCGCAACGGAATATAATGTAACGGAATAAAATAACCTCAAAAGGAGGCATGTGCCGCGAATTCGTAGACGAGTGCCGCGGAGGCTCATGCCTTCAGGCCGCCAATAGATACCGACCGGCTCCATCTCCCCCTCAAAAGCCTCTATCCCTCGAGGCTATGAGTCAGTATCACCCTCTCTCGCCCTTTTCTCTCAATCTTTCCATATTCGCGCCGCATCGTGTAGTATCCTCTTTGAGGTTGGCGCTTTTCGTAGGAGCACAAAGCATTGTTCTCGACCTGTGAGTCAGCGGTTAAAGGTGACTTTGGTTTGTGAGGTGCTCCGGAGAGGAAAAGGAAAACGAATGAATAATAAGGCAAAGAAAAATGTATGACGCCTCTTTTAAAGGGAGAGCGTCAGCAATTGAGGCAAGGTTTTGGGTTTGTTTGGGCGTTTGTAGTCTGACCATGGGTTGTATATCGACTGCGTAATTTGGCGCATTACGTCACCAAAAAAGTACAGTAGCGCACTTTTATGAGTTTTAGCTTCGGGATGATTTGTAGATTTTCATAATCGTTTTGGTCCCATTTTTTAGTTCTTTCGGATTTTCGGTTCGTCATTTTTTTGAGTTGTAAGTTCTCTAAAATAGTTATCCGTGACTGAGCGCGTACCGATTTTGGATTGCTGATGTAAAACAAAGTTAACCTGAATCACCTCATCTAGCTGCTGTCCCCATCCCTTTAAACTTAATTAAAATTTGGAATCACTTATTTTCAGTCGTCTGAACTAATAAGTTAGTGCGAAAGCAGTCTACTTCGGCCGGTGCCGGAATTGAAATCGGCAGGACAGCACCGATTTCCGGCCCTGAACGCGATGGTCCAGCTCTAGACGATTCGAATTTCCCAAAATTTTCGGTCACAAGTCCTTACCGTATCGATCAAACCACTTCAAACGTCCTCCTCTCCCTCGATGATGCTATTTGTCAAAATTCTCCCCAGGTATCCCGGTTGTTTGTTGTTATGTGCGAAAAGGTAGTGAGGTGTGTGTGATCTTGTCGCTCTCTACCTCTCCCTCCCTCACATCTTTCCCTCCTAACTCCTCTTTTTACCCGACAAGAACCGGTCCTTCAGGTCACTGGAAATGCGGAGCTGCGAGGGGAATGCCTGCTGTGGATCGAAGGAGGGGGAGCTGGCACAACACTTTGGCACCGATTCTCAGCACCCCGGCGCTCGTGCTCCCTATACGAGACACACGCGCGCGACGACCTTCACTCCTCGCCCAGTCCGCGCCTCAACCTCCCCCCCTTTCGGGCCGGTCATATCGATAATCGGGCATCAAGTCGCTTTAGCCGCGGGATAATTGTCACGCCATGGAAGCCACTTGGAGGGATGAACAGGTAGGGTTTCCATGGTTTTTTACTGCTGGGAGATGGTGGAAAGAGGTGGTTTAGCTGGGAATATAGTTCGAAGCCTATAAGCCTAAGCTTAAAAAGTTACGTTTAAAGCGTTCTTACTATTACCCTGTCGGAAACTCCTCTTTTTGGAAATCACCCATCTTAAATGGTGCGAAACGATTGTCTTTCAAAAATCTTGTCGTCTAAAATGGTCAGTTTCTTTTCAATTTCGTGGCGTTTACCTATGCAAATTTTTCGCATGGATGTATTTTCAAACAAATGATTTATTTGATCGCAAATTTTCGACCGGAAGATTTTCGAATAGACAATTTCTAGAAAACATTTTCGGACTGGCTTAGAAGACCCGTAAGGCGAACTACAACCACGCGACGCTCTTACCGAGACCCTGAAACTAAGCGTTTCTACTTCATTTTTACTCATTTGTTCCTGTGTATCGTAACCTATGAAAACACCAAAAACTGTTTGAAGCTTCTCATTGTTCTTCCCACTTCATTCCGATCTACCTCGAAACTGGTCCGCCAGGTGTTTTGAACCGAACATCGCCGCAAAAACATGCCGCCGCCCGCTCAACCACCGCCTTCCGACGGAAATTGGTCTAGAATCCGTGGGGAACTCTCCTTTGGAATCGCCCCCAACAGGAAGCGGGCGATCAAGGCGCGTGGGGGTCCCAGCTCAACGGAAATTAGAAAAATTAGCAATAATCTGGGGACTATATAAGCGGATTCAGAACCCGACCGTTCACGGACTTGGCGACGATTTCTTCACCGAGCAGCGCATCATCGCCGCAATTGTGAGTTCTGTGATTGGCCGGTTGTAATAGATGCTTTTGTATTCTCGGATGTGGGCCGAAAATTTTTCTTTCAGGCTGGAAAATCGGTGCATAGTGTTTTTCACAAATCTAACTCTATTTTAAGCAGAAAATAGCTATGGAAAAACTAAAAAAAATGTGCAGAAATTTCATATTTTGGTCGAAATTCCATATTTTTAATTATTTTCTTAAGGATTCGTAAATTTTTGTGCGATTAAGAGTAGTTAAAAACAGCGTAGAACCAGTTGGCCCCATTAGATCAAAAATTGGGAAAAAGGCCCCCGATAACGGAGAAGATCCCTTAATTTCATTGACTAAAGTCTAGAGGTTTAAAAAAATTCCCTGGTTCCTTAGTGCGTAACAAACAATTTCACGTCCTATCCGGCCAGAAAAACCTGATTCCCTGATTCGAAAGATATTTTTCAGGCTGTAATGTCGCCGGTGTTCATCCCGTTCGGAGCCTGCCTCGTGGTCATCGTTCTTTGGTACAATTGCGTAGCGCGACGGATACAGCGGCAGATCGAGAAGGCCGATAAAGTTGGTGATAGATTGTGGTGATAGTAATACCATACTAACCGTCAGATCAGAGATCAAAAAATATCAAATTATACCCACGAAACATCCGATTCTTAAACTTAAGGAAGTTCCTTGCAATTTTTCTCTTTTCTGAGTTTTCAACGGTATATCGTTATTAAAATTAAAAGAAATTTAAGTTTACCTAAACAATTCCTCATTTACCCGATTAAAGATCTACCGCCCTGTGAAAGCGCGCTACTAACAGCAACCCGCTTATCACGCCTATTAACGACCGCCACCCGCAAAGTTTGTAGCTTACTAACATTTTCAATTTACGGGAAACGGCTCTAGATTAAATAGAAGCACATTTAGCAGCGACAGCCCTCATCGTTGCAACTCACCGCCAGTCAGGACACACTACAGGATCCACCACCCACAATTCGAATCGACTAATGACTATATACTGTCTTGTAAATATATCGAAAATACCGAATAAATTGTGCGCTAGTGAAGAGCGTTGAATTGATATATGAAGGGTAAGCGTAAACCTAAGCCCTAGCCAAAGCCAACGCCTAGGCCTACACAACAGCATAAGCTTAAGCCGAAGCCTAAGCGAGGACTCAGCCTACGTCTTAGCATCCCTAAGCCCGAAGCTTAAGCCCAAGCCAACCTAAGATACCTAAGCCTAAGCCTAAGCCTAAGCCTAAGCCTAAGCGACGCCTAAATGAAGCCGAATGAAGCCTATGTGAAAAGCCTAGCCTAACCTTTTGGGTGTCATCAAGCCTAAGGCATATCCCGGATTTCATTAATGTGCATACGGCTCTGCTAGTTTCCTATAAACGTAACAGACCCACACGATTTACTTTCAATTTGAAAGCAATCAAGGCCTCAGCGATCAGCCCACCACCCCTCCCCCATTTCCTGCGTAATCAGTTATAGATTTTTTTTGTGTGTGAGGGCAAGATCAGAGAAACGGCAAGCTACTCTCGGATAAGCGCGTGTTGCCCCGGTGTGTACCCCCAATTCTTCTCCTTTGGCCTGGGCAGCAGCCAGCCCATCTCCCGCCGCCAACTCTCTTTTTGTGTATTTTGGAGGCTGCTCCCGCAACCCGTAAACAACCTATACACTCAAGATTTTGGGGGTAATGTCGTAATCATCGGCCTTGCTTTTGCCCTCCTTCTTGCCCGTGACCGTGACATCGATTTTGGTTAGCCGCCTATGTTCTAAATTTTATATGTCTTTTTTCACTGAATCTCATGATCATTTATAGTTTTTAACATTTGCAGACCAAAAATCCGAAGCGAGCATGCTAATATTATTACCGATATTTTTCCCGCTGGTTGCTTTATTACTGGCTGTCGTCATCGTATTGGCAATCTTCGGTAAATCGTTGGGAATTCGAGAGTGGTATGTCGATGTTCTGACGAGGATATTTGAGGTGAGGGCCCGGCAATTTAAGGATTTTCCTAAAATCTTTTCGCTCTCTAAGTCTCTATCTCTCTTCTATCTCTATGGTAAAATTTTTCAATTCTTTTTCAAGAATAGTTTATAATTCAAACTGAAATTAATTAATTCCAGATTTAATTCAATGGTCAAAAAGTAACGTTTGAAAACAAGGTTTAGTGGGGCTCGGCTATCGAATACTATGAAGCACCCGCTGAAGTGGACGAAGAAGAACCAGGAACGGGACGAAGGAAATTGAGACGATCCTCGAGCAGCGATATCGGTAAGCTAATACCGAAAGCCAACTAAAAACGCTTGCGCAGGTATCATTGTGCGTGAAAAATCCACATTTGTCGAGTCAAAGCTCGATGGCAACGAGCCGGAGGAAAATCAGCAAAAGACTGTTCGAGTGATCGTCAACGATAGTCTCGATTTTGCGACAGTAATCTAGATAATCTTTCGATACAGTGTTGCTTTTAGGCAGGGATGGAGGCGATTATTGAAGATCAAGTTACCAGCCGATTTAAGGCCGAGGAGTTGTCATCTTGGAATTTATTGACGAGGACCCGCTTTTCCTTTCATCACATCAGGTTGGTACATTGATATATTACGATCGGAATTTTGCATTAAAAGGTTCGAGGGGTTTTTTAGCTACATCCTGCATTATACTAATTTTTAGCTGGAAGCTATCCGCACTCTGGGTAGGCGGCTTCTTCCTGCGCTACTTCATCCTCGTCCCACTTCGAGTAGTCATTTTTGCGGTTGGCTTTTCGATGATGGCCGGATCATGCTTTATCATTGGCATGATTCCGCATAAAAAGTATGGTTTTTAAGAAATCTAAAACCGTCACAGGATCCGAAAATTTGCCTACAAACACGCGATGCTGATGTCTCAACGGATCGTGGCGAGGAGTTTCTCATCGATCATTCGATTCCACAATCAGTAAGTATTAAAAATGGATTGCTTTAAAGCTTTTTGGATAGAAAGAAAATTCAGCGAAATTTTAATATGCATCAATTGATTTTTTGTAGAGAAAACCGAGCGAATCAGGGTGGAATTTGCGTAGCCAACCATACTTCCCCAATTGACGTCTTGATACTAAGTACGGACAACTGTTACGCTATGATTGGGCAGAAACAGGGAGGAATTTTAGGTAAGAAATCCCTAATACCTTAATAAATTGTCATAGTGACCAATATTCCTAATTTTTGCAGGTTTTATGCAAACGGCCCTTAGCAAAGCGGAGCACCATATTTGGTTTGAGAGAAGCGAGGCCGGGGATAGGAAAAAAGTTACTGATCGGTAAGTAACTATTCGAACATTAATGCCTGTCAAATCAAGACTACGCGCACACACTAATGACCCGTCAAAGCTGCCGATTATCATCTTCCCCGAGGGTACCTGTATCAATAATACAAGTGTGATGATGTTTAAGAAAGGATCTTTTGAGGTATCACTTTTATAAGGTATCCAAAAATCCAAACATTATCAGATTGGCTCTACAATCTATCCGATCGCTATGAAATACGATAGCCGACTGACGGACGCCTTTTGGAACTCCTCGGAACAGTCTTATGGCGAGGTGGATCGTCATACATTTTGTAAATTTACAATTTCTAGTATCTTTGGAGAATGATGACTTCGTGGGCTATTATTTGTGACGTATGGTATCTACCAAAAATGACGCGAAAGGCATATAGATATGCAGTAATTTTATACGATTCCTAGGATGACGAGGACGCAATCGCCTTTTCTCGCCGTGTCAAACGGGCAATCGCCCACAAGGGAGGATTGGTGGATTTGGAATGGGATGGAATGTTGAAAAGGGAGCGGGTACGGGAGTTGCGGTATCACTAGTCTACGCCTTAATAGGTATCCTCAAAGCTCGTGCAAATGTATCAAAAACGATACTTTGATCGGCTGCAGCGGACAACGTCTATTGGCCAGATTACTGAAAATGAGAGCGAAGCATTGGAAGTTATGCAGGTATCACAATCCTACCGTTTTTATAACGTTAAATGGCTTAGAATCTAAATGACGAGGAGCGCGAATTATTACTAAAGGAGCTTGACGATTCAATGGATGAGGCGACACTTATTAAAAAGGTATATTTTGACTTCGACTTACGCTTATTTTTGTCCTTAATATCTTGCTCATACCTTAATTTTTAGGTCAGCGAATACGGGCCCATCATCAGAAAACGACTTCAAAGCTCCGCGGGGAGCAGTCAAAGCCAGAGCTCCTAACCCGGAAACCCGAAATTAAACTAGAACAGGCTCACGATTTTCGATATTATGGGTACATTTGATGGCGAATAAATATTCTATTTTTAACGTTTAGCACACCGGAAATAGCACATTTTCGTTGCCACAATGCTTTGGGGCGAGTGCCGGTGGGGCGCGCGATATCGCGCACCCTCTACCGTACCTCGCCTTCTGGCAAGATGCCAGCCCCCGATTACGCATACAAAGGGGAAGGCATGGATGGGGGTATTTCCTAATACGGAACTGGGTTGAATTTCGTTTTCTGTTTAGGGCTTGAGTTATATTTAAGGTTCAAAATTTCAGCGATGAGCTCAACACTGCAAAGAATTGAACCCCGGCCCCAACCGGACAATGGGATAAGAAGAGTTGGTAGGTTAATATAACGATCATGCCTTGCTATCAAATTGTCGAAAATCAGAATGTCGACATTCACCTTATCGAAAAACTTTCCTTTTGTCGAATTTTGTCGAAAATCAGAATAATTCCCAATCCATCGTTATCACAAGAGAACAACCCATCAAGGAGTGAAAAATCATTGCAGTTTTATGGTAACTTCGAACAATTGAAAATTTCGATCAATTTTCGAATATCATTTCGACAAGCCAATTATAGGTAAAACGAAATTTCGCAAAACTGAATTTCGATATTCCGATTTCTGAGTAAAGAAAAGAAGTATAAAAAGGGTACTTCAAAACCATTCCAAGTCTGCGACCTAATTCCCTAATTTTCAGTACCCGTCAAAATCCTGCCTCGCCAAAGTATGGTCCCATCTTCCTACCTACCACCTGTCATCTTCCGCAGTGCTTCCAGCCCCTCAGTTGGTCAGTAGAGTGATCGGGAATCTTTCAAAAACGGCCAGGGCCATAAATTTTGCATTTTTGCAGCAGCCGTCCCGGCGACGAGGTCCCAAAATGATGGATCGTCCACCATTTTTACCCATCAACGCGGAGCCGGACATCAGCTGTCATTACAGGTACACATAGCATATTAGCAGAAGGAGGGAATATTGTGATGTTTTAGAGGATTGATACAACCGCACAGCCGACGTTGCGTAATCTGTTGAGAGTTCAGATCGCGCCGCAGAATGCTCGGAGTCAATGTGAGTTTAGAGGAAGACGAGGGGATAAAGCCTAAGCGAAGCCGGGGGGGGGAGTCCAAGCCAAATCCAAAGCGTAAGCCTAAACCTAAGCCTTAGAGGCTTAAGCCTTTTTCTACGTTTTCAGCAGTAGAAAGAGTTTGGAATTGGATGAGACGCTTAACACGAAAATGCCTACTTACCCTGCAGAACGATCTTTGTTGCAAAGCATTTCGGTGAAGCGTATTACGATATAGTGGTTGAAGCAATTTGGTATTTCATGAATTTGCCGAGAATCTAAATTTTTCTCGTTTACAAGTCAAAAATGCCTTAAATTACGCTAGCGAGCTCAATATTGCTCGGTTAGAGCTTTCACTAGATTACCGTACCCTACAAAACTTTCCAAATTCGCCGTTCTACCGTAACCCAGCCCAGAATTCCTCGACGACTTCGCAGTACACGCATAATCGGGTTACTTAAATTGTCCCATGTTTCGTAGTGCCGAAATTACGTAATGTCTAAATTGTTGAAATTGACGTAAAGAAAACTCCCGAGAACAACTCCGAATCCTATTAAAAAAATAATGTCGACATTCTGAATTTCGATCATAAAGTCAATTTAGCATGACGTTTTTGCATAAACCAAGTTTCTAAATTAAGCTGAATCCTGTTCTAAAGTCCTCAGACATCCAAATTATCAGCCAGACGTCTATGTTTTCTTGAACTGTGCTCTTGTTGTTTACCCGGAGAAGCATCGCATTGGAGCAGACTTTAGTGTGAACTTGGGTCGCCCGGGTCAGCTTGTTTTCGAAGTGAAAACTATCCGGAACGTGCATTCCACAGCCGGGGGGCCAAAAGGGGGCGCCAATTGTTGCGCCCGGGGACTTTTTGATGTGCTTCTTCTCCCAAGTGGATGGCCATTAGGTGTGTTTGTGCCCCCTTCAGGTGGGTGCTTGTTTCGTGGCCAGTGTTGTCTCGTAGCCCTTTCCCCCAGCTCAGTCCATTTTTCCACCTCGAAATTAGGTGGCTGGGTGCGCTCTGCCGGGGCGTCATGTGCCGCGTTGGTTCTGCTGGGCCCCGGGGATTTGGCTCAAGCACACACACAAAAGAGTGTTTCTTACCCTTCAATTGAAAGCAGATGCCGAGCAACAACCTTTAGGGAGTCCGATGCGAGCACGAGCTTTTCGGAGCTGCTGCTTTTTGTTTCGAAGGCTACGTGATCGAGTTGTCTCTCGGAATATTTCGTGATTTAGCAGGCTGTGCACTTCTTGGACTTGTCGTTCCATTTCCCCCTAGAAACAATTTAAATTTTTTTAATGTAATAAATTTTGGCTGGGCTTCTAGAGCTGCTTCTCTTAATTTTGAGAACTATGAGCTTAGTTTTTTTTTGGACTGCTTAATTTGATGACCATTTCAGACCTCATTCAAATTTGGATTTTGCTGATCAATAACATTTTTGCGCTTTTTGGAGTATTTTTTGCGTAAAAAGCGTAGGTGGTCATATATTCTCGTGCAACTATCCGAATTCTAAAAATCCTAATCGTAACCTGGTTGAACGGCTTGAACTTGTTGCTCAACCACCACAAACGGCAAAATGGTTTGAATTTTAATGACCATTTCGCTGTTCGTCAAATTAAATTTTTCATGATCAAAAGTGGTCCGAAAGACAAGCGCGCAGACTTCTGGAGTTCCAAATGCTAAGGCGAAATCGGTACCGTAGCCCTTCGGATTTTTACCATTTTCCAACTCAGCAACACCTTCACTTCAAAAACTGCTCTCTAAACCATGCTTTGACATCATTTTCGCAAACAACAAGCATTTCGGTAGCAACGAAGAGTTGTCATGTTGAGTAAGTAAGGCGATGGTGGGGGGTGGGGGGAGACTCTCAAGATGCCGAGTTCCAGCTAACACACGTGATGACGACCATTCCCTCGGCACATCCCCCCTTTCTTTCTTTATGACTCCGAGTCCGGGTGGGCCAGCATTTCCCCCCAGCCAGATTCCGTTTTTCCCGTCAAATTGCAGGGGTTTGGGCTTGCTCTGGGTGTTCAGAAAAATTTGGGGTTTGGATTTTTGATCCCGTTTTCTTTCAGCTTGCAATTTTTTGAAATTTAGCTAGGCTTAGGCTTAGCAGCTTAGAGCTTTGGTCTTAGCTTTGGCCTAGCTTAGCTTGGCTTGTAACTTGGTTTATTGCTTAGGCCTCGGCTGAAGCTTCGACTTACTACTCGTACTTACTCGGCTTAGCTTTGACTTAACTTAAGCTTTGCTTAGTGCACAGGCTACTGCTTAGGTTTAGGTTTCGGCCTTAGTCCGAGAAAAATGCATTTTCTTTCTAAAAGTCAAGCGTATTTCTATCATTTCCATCACATTACCATTTTCGGTCTTCCCCGATTCCTGATGGGATGGGAAAAGCCTCATCCTCTGTGGGGAAGCCCATCTATATTTACCCGTGAACGGGCCGTGGATGAGCCAGTAGTGATCTGTTGGATTGATCGAGTATTGGCTGGGGTCTAGGGATTGTTGGTGATGGTGGTTGTGGAGAATTGGGGCAGTGGAAGTGGTGGTGGGGGCATCCAGTCCTGTGCCCTGCCACCAGTCGAGAGCTATGTGTGGCCCTCTAAGCGAAAGGCCCACTTGGGGCCCTCGAAACCTGCAACTTCTTCGGGTCTGCTGTCCCCCCTCATCCCCCTTCCGTACGCTTTACCTTCGTTTTTTCATCTCTTTGCGACCCCGGCGAGTAGCAAGCAGTACGATCTTTGAACCATGAGTTGGATTTTTTGGATTTAGGCAGACGAGGGGCGTTTGGATCTAAGAATGAGGAGGTTAAATTGTTTAGATTACTAATTTTTCTAAAAATTAAACAAATTTTAGGCCCAAGTTTAGTCTAGTACAAGGCCTAAGCCCAAGTTCAAGTCAAAGCCTAAGCTGATCCCAGGTGAAGCCTAGGCCCAAACCTAAGCCTGAGCTTAGCAGCTTATATGCTTATAAGCTTATAGGCTGAATTCAAGGCCTAATCCAAAGCCTAAACGAAGCGTTAGTGAAAATTATTTTTGTGCCTAAGGCTAGGATAATGCGTCAACCTAAGCTGACCTTAATTCCAAGAAGCCTAATCATCTAAGGACTCTCCTTAAGCTAGCAAAAAGCCCGGAACTAGCTTATATCCACCCCGGATTTTATGAATACCCTGCTTCAATTACTTCAGAGTAATATTCCCCGAGCGCGTAAGTAAGATAATGGCCATGTACTGATCGTTGACCTCCATCACTCACCCCTCCTCCCTTTCCTTAGGCGTCAATCCGTGCAACCTCGCAGCTTCCGGGCCCGAGTAATAATGGTCATCAATTACTTGGCCAACCTCCTCTCCTCCATGAAACAGATCCCCCACCCGCTTTTTTCACCTCCTCCCTTCCGGCCTCCCATCCCAGTCAGGACAGCCCCTTTTCTTTTCCGGAGACCGAGCAGTGAACAACTGACGCCTGTTTATGCAGAATCAAGTAGAGAGGAAGGGAGCTCCCTGAAAAGCGTCTCACTTGTATCCGCGTCTTCAGCCGGCCTATGCATTCCTTTACCGTCCGCTAGACGATTGTTTTTAAGGAGTTTCTGAAAACACTTTAATTCATTTTTGAAGTAATTACCCGGGTTGCGCAACCGGTAGAGTGGTTGTCTTTTAAGCATAGGATAGTGGGGTCGATTCCTCGGGCAAAATTGTTGTAATGTTAGTATTTCTAGTTAAATCATATTGTCACTCCTGGAGCCCTACGTGATCGAGAGCCCCTATTTACGCCGCACTTTTGCAACGTAAGTAACCGGAATTCTGCGCTTTAGATTGCAACCACTCATCCCCTAATTATCTTGGCAAAATCCCAAAAATCTATTCCAAGCCCATTCCCCCTCCACTCCACACTAAATTCCGAATTTATGGGTTCGGTGCATGTGCTCGACGGCCATCCCAGCGAGGGCTCTGCAAAAAAGGCTGGACGCGTTTTGGCCAGAGTTGTAATGCCTCCGGGATTCCTCGACTGGCTGCCCGCTGGCTTTGGCCTGCACGGGTCTACCCTCAAGCTTTTGCTTCTCCTCAAATTTTGGATTCGTAATCGCAGAGCGTAAGCTTGATTTATTATCGTTTTAAGGCCGATTTCTGAAGTAGTAATTTCGTATTCCGTGGCCGTGGAAACCCGAAATCACGACAGGCAGAATCCCGACAAGCATAATTCCGGCAACCTAAATCCCGGCATATTCTTGGCGCTAATTTCAACACCACTTCCTTCTAAACAGCGATTTCGACAATTTTTCGATCTAGGATAACATCGCTCGCAATGAGTGACCGGAAGTTATCCAAGAAATTGCGGGTTTTCAAAATTTCGCACCTCTTGAGTCTTTCGCAATTCATTTCCGAAACACCTTCAAACCCTCTTGCAAGACGCCCTGAAAATAGGCGATCTTCGGCGTCTAGCGGACTTAGCATATGGTCGCCATTGCCCACAACGATTTCATGAATACCACGAAATGCCCCCAGAGAGCTCGGTCTCGGCTTCTCCCTCGCTCCCGTCACCTTTTTACACTTTTGCACATTGATTTTGTAGGGTTTTGCGTCATTTTAAGCGATATAATTTTGACTTAAACTTTAAGTTGGTTGTTTAGTTTTTGCATCGTTTTTTGGGTTAATTACCCAACAGCCATTTTTACGCTTGATTTTTGTTTATTACCACGGTTACTAATAATTTTGCAAATAGATAAAAATCGGCATGTGAAAAAATACCTGAATTGCCACTTAAATTGTCTATGAATTACGATTTAATTTTGACAACTTTGCAAAGTTTTTTCATACTATTCTTAGTTTTTTACAACAACGGTTAAAAAATTCTACCGCTACTTCTAAAAAAGCTCCTTATAATTTTTTCGGGGTGTTTTGAAATCCCATTAAGATCCAATCAAATATACATTAAAATCTTCCAGCGTCGTCGTTCGGGCCCTCGTCAGGCCCTCCCACGTCGTCGTCGTTCTCACTGGGCCCCTCCCATCGTGTTTCCGCATCGATCGGATTCCGCCGGGATATCCTGCGCCGGAAGATCGAGCAGAGGCCCTCGAAGCATCGGCTCGCCAATCAGCATATTTTGCTTTCTGGTAAGGGCGTTGACATCATCTTTACGAAAAACCTATTTTCGAAAATAGCATTTAAGAATTAGAATTCCGAAAGATTCGGCATGCTGGTTCTATAACGGGGCACACCTAATTACGTATGCGAGACTCTTTTTTAAAACTTTTTCTGGGTAAATAGTGGCTTCCCGTATATTTCGGTATTTCCGGATACGGAGTCGTTACCAGAAACGGGCGCTTTAAGGCTTTAAGGCAAAATTCAATTTACAAAACGTAATAGAAAAATATAATTCCCAAATGTCGTCCTGTGCTTTGCTTGATAGCCTTGAGATATAACGAGAACAGCTATAAAAATCTGCAAGCCGAAACCCGAGCGCCCAATCGCCCACTGCCCTGCCAGAACCCGGCTTTGTTGCTTGACCTCCTGTCGAACTTCCTGTACCCCCAAAAAAAACCCACTGGCCAAGATCAATGCAGTAGCAGCATATCGGCCCCAACCGGCCGCCGGCGCTTCAAGATTTACACACCGCCGCTTTGGGGGACTCCACCAAAAACCTTGATGAGTGGAGCGCCGCCCGGGAGGCAGACCTCACACCGACCTGAAAATGCTAGCCGAAACACACTGGATAGGGGGGGACGCGACACCAGGCATTTCCGAGTCCGTCACACACGCCGAAAAGACCCCCCAACAACTGCGCTTTTTCAAGGCGGGTGACAAGTGGGGCATGCTGATGATCAGAGATTATGCTAATAGGGCCAAAAAGGAGGGGATGGGCAACTGGTAAGCTTAGGTATATGCCGAAGCCCTAGCTTAAGTTAGGCCTAAGCCCAAGCCTAAGCTGAGCCTAAGCGAAGTCATAAACCTATGCCGAAGCCTCGCCAAGCATTAAGCCCTCTAACCCACCACCTTTTCAGCATCCAGTGCCGGCCCACTGGTGCAACAGAAGGCTCATCAGCTTCGCAAGTGCGGCATCGTCTCAACCTCAACACCAAGCTGCAACAACGGCCCGGCCCGCTCGAACTCGTCAACAAACGCATCTTACCTGCTGATGACGTGCTAGTGCAAGCGATTCAAGGTGCGCCAAGCTGATCATCGTTTTACCTGTGTTTTCAGACGGCCGGCATGCCGACGTTACCTCAACCGCATTCCGCCCCAGCCCCACAATTCCAGTTTAACCCGATTAATCCAGGTATCGCTTGCTCGAATTTTTTTAAGTTAGTTCTTTATTTTAGACATGGAAGTAGTAACTTTATCCCATCCACCCGGCCTCTCCTTCTATATCTAAAATGGCTATCGTCAAGAGCAAAAAGGTTGGAATTTTTGTACGATATGCATTACAGGACGTTTAAGAAACCCACTACCCCATACCAGAGCCCAAATGACCAAAGACCAAAGGGAAAATTTGCCAAGGATCAGCTTACCGTAAGCCTTGGTCTTCGAGCAGTTCAGCCCATAATTTAGAACCCGGAGGAGGACAACTACCAGCTTCTGCTTGAGCAACAACAAATTTTTCTGGAGTGGCAAGAGACCGGGGAGACTGAGCACGAGAAGATGATCATGGCCAATTCCCAGCATGATGCTCACTATTTCCAAGAATCTGAAGTTGAGGTGCAGCCGGCTGAGCTGCAGCCTGAGCCTCAATGGTAGCGTTATTAATTTCTAAAAATCCTATTTACAGCCCGAAACCATGTCCACGTTGACGGTGCCGACACCCGGCTTCCTGAATTTCCCCCCGAAGACTTTATCGGATTTGAAGGTTCAGGATCTGAAGAATGAATGTAAAAAGCGAAACTTGCCGGTATCAGGTGGGCATTGAGGCTTTATTTTTATACATAAATTTAGGCCCGAAACCACAGCTGGTCGAGCGACTTCGCCCTTACGAGCAAACCATCATCGCCAGCGTGGTCAGCAGTCTTGGTACTGGGCCATCAACACCGCCGATTTCTCCCAAGAATGGGGTGGGTTATAGAAGTTTTTAGCTTACGTATGGGTGCTTTGTGGTAACATGGATATTTTTCAGGAGGGAAAGCCGCACACGACAGGCAAACCCAAGGAGACGATACACGAATTCCTACAGAACAACGCGCCTTCATTATGCCATGTCACACAACAGCGACCTCAGCAGCTATTTACGAACGTGCAAAAGACATCGGCTCCGGCGCCACCACCTCCTCAAGTCGTTCAGGTGAGAAGGGGTTTGTCATGGAACGGCTTCGTACTGCTTAACTTGATGCAGCTCAAAATTTCAAGAAATATCGCTCTCGCTTTGCTCGCAAGAGGCAAATTTTGCTCTAGACCATTTTGACCTGCTTGAAGATGACGATCAAGCACGAAAATCTAGCGGAAGATTTGATGGATTCCGCTAATCATATGATATCGATATGTGACACATTCCTTGCCATTCCTCATAACCCACCGGAACCATGTGCCCGCGCGTCAACGGGGTCTCCCAGAGGGGTGAAAAAGCAGTTGTTGTTTCCTGGGGCTGCCCGCTTATTTCTCAATTTCGCCTACTCCTTGACGGCAAACGACAGCTGACGCTGCTCGCATCCCGGTAGCATCCCCGGCAAGTATCCGAGGAGGACGGCTAGTCGCTTCCTTAGAATTTGGGACAAAAACAATAGACGAGGCAAAGATCACAGGTCGAAGGGAATTGGCTTGACTTGGGGGGGGGGAGTAAATTGATTTAAAGAGTTATTGCCGAAATTCGAGTTTAGGAAATTATTTCCTCGGGAAATCGTTTCTCAACAAAAATTCACTTTGTCGAATTTCATTTTGCCGAATCGCAAATTTTCGACAAATAAAACTTTGACAAAATGAATTTTCGACGGGATAGACTTTCAAAAATATTTTCGACATTCAAGAGAAAACGAATTTCTAAAATTGAATTTGACGTACTGATACCCGACATCTATACCAAATCAAATTCGAGGTATCCACTCATTACTTTTCAGCTTGTCGACCAACACGGCAACGTCTTCGGCGTGGCCAATGTGGTTGGAGGTGGCCGAAACGGGCAGCCAGTCCAACTTGGCCCAGTCCAAGTCCATTCAAACGCCCCGGTCAACCTTCATGTCCAGTCGACGTCGAGCTATAACGCGTAATGATCGGCTACAGCCATTCCCTAATGCCACCTCATTACAGACCGACGCCACCACAGACACAAGGGGGACAGATGCTGCCCTCATTGCATGAGATCAACGGCGAAAAAGCCCATCAGCCGACTTTCCGTTTTGCACAGATGGGATCCGGGGGCCAGGTCTGTCTCTTTCGGGATCAATGCTCCCGAAATTGTAGCAATTCGGAATTGGGGTTTCTGCTTAGGCTTAGTTTCAAGCTTAGTCTGCGGCTTCGTATTACGCTTTTTCTTTGGCTTAGGCCTAGATGCGGGCTTACGAATAGGCTCAGGCTAGGTCTGAGAGACTTAACTTAAGCTTTTCTGGGCCTAGCTTTTCATACTTCGGAGCTAGATTAGGGGGTGCCTATTGGCTTTGCCTTTGAGCTTAGGCTTTGATGTTTGACAATTTGACCGTAAGAATTTCCTGCCTAGCCCCAAAAGATCATTTTTTTTTCCACGAAGCTTTCACCACCGACCTCATTTCGAAAGCTTTTCCCTCCTCTCGACCCCAGATCTCAGCATCCACATCCTCACCCAGGTGAAGATAGATGATTCACAAAATGCGGGGCAAAAACAATACCCCCGGAACTGCGTCACATCCACCCCCATTCTAAACGGAAACATATGGCACTCCCCCTGGCGATAGGTTAGAAAAGCCGCTCCGAATCCCCTCCACCCTCGCATTGCCACGTGCCCCACCGGGCATTTGTCGCCCCGGGGCTTGCGTTTCGATATTTCCGGCCGTCGGGTGGCTTGAGGCGGGCTATGACCTTCCCGATCATTAGCCCTTCTTGACAGGGCTCGACAGTTGCTCGGAAAACGCGGTGCCGCACTTCTGCTCTTTTGCTACCTCAACCCCCTCCACGCCTAGCTGATCAAAACTCGCCGCGGGTGTGCCGTGACTTTTGAGCCTCTGCCTGCCCGCTGCAGCGAGTTTGGGTATTTTTAGGAGGGTATGCTTGATCAACAGTTGCTCCTCCTCCTTCCCCGCTTGTTTACTTCCTGATAAGGTTTTTAAGGGGTTCCCTAGAAAGTGAGAGGTCATTTTTGACCTGCAGACCTGGAAAAGGGCGGACCGGAATTTGTTGATGCTTTTTAAATTAGGTTGATACTCTTTTTCTAATATATGATATTATTAAGCGTTATTATTATTCAAATATATCGTTTTCAGTTCACGATCGTCCCTTCGGATCAGCATAGCCAGGGCAACTCGGACTCGCACGTCATGGTCACCCAATCTCAGCCAACCCAGATCCAAATGATGCCTATGGCCACGATAAGCCAGGTATCAACCATTAACGCGCTTTTTATAATAATTTAGGCGCAACCCTCCCATTCCTTTATCTCAACATCCGGAATGATTCCCTCGAACGTCACACTGGTGAATGAAAACGGGGTTGCAGTTCAGGTATACTATCTTAAGCTTCGGGTTACACTTTTTTGTAGTTTGTACAGTATGACGAGCCCCAACAGCTTATCCACCAGCCTACCGTGACCAGTATGGTGCAGACGCCGACGCAGGTAGATAACTGAAGAAATTCAGCCTAACCCCACGTCTAAGCTAAGATCAAGCCAGGCCTAACCTCAGCCTAAGCCTGATTTCCAGATGACGTACGTCAATGGAGCGATGACCCAAATCAGCCAAAATGACGGTAGCCCAGTTAGCGCAGATTCTGGAACGACGTCACCGACGATGGGCCCGCTCAGCGTTCACGAAGCCGTCCAAGCTTATGCTCAAATGCCGGCCAGCGCGTATCAGCCTCCCCAAATGTCGCCCACCGATCAGCAGACGATCACGATTGACACGAATGATTCGTCTTCGCTGTAAGTTTTGCTACGGACGTGCTACTTGAGACCTACAGTAGTCCAAACATGATTTTTGCAGTGCTTCCACCCTTCAAATGCATGAAGAAATGCTCAAATTCCAACAAAAGAAGATCGAGGAGATGCGAGCAGAACTGATTCGCTCTCAACAGCAACTCCGAGCTCAACAGTCTTTGATAATGGTAGCCAAAAATCAGCAGGTAAGGGTAAGCAGTCTCAATAAGTAGTACCTATTCTAGTTTGGTGATGGAGGCCGACCAGCAATGACCGACCACTATCTGGCGCAACTCAAGAATGCCCACCAGATGCACATGCAAAACCTGCACCTTCAGAAAGATCAAGAGGGACAGCTACAAGTAGGTTATTTAAGCTATACTGTAATCTCGGTCGTGGGCTCTTTTTACGTATTTTTTTTTCAGCAACACGTCCATGAGCAAAACTCACTTGTTGCGTGCGAGGCAAAACTACAAGAAGAACTGCACGTCGAGCAGGCGGTGAATGATATCGTCCGTCTGATCAAGCAGGACGCGCGAACGGCTCTCCTCATCGTGCAACTGTTGAGGAAGTATCAGATTGAACGCCAGGTACGGTATCTAAGCCTACGCTTAAGACTGACCTAAGCCCATGACTAACCCGAAGCAGAAATAGTTTCAATTTTTAGCAACAAGCCGAACAGGCCCAGCTCCAACGAGCACAGCTGGCCAAGGCTGCGGTCACGGTAGAACCTGTCCAGCAACAACCCACCCCGGCGAAGAAGAGCAAGTCGAAGGCCAGACCCCAGCCAGCAGCACAGTTGCCGATCGATCGGGCTCACTCCGAAAACCCGGTATTTTCGCGTCGTAATTCATTAATTTTGAGATTTCCAGAACCCAAATCATCTGTCACCAACAAATATCGGTTCTGTGCAGCAACGCCGTGCCAGTAACCCGGAGATGATGCGAAATAAAGTCCCAGCCGAGGTATGGACTTTGACAGTTTTCTTGAAACCATACTTTTAGGTGCACACAATCTCGGATGATGAAGTGACAGCCGCGACCCTTATCTCCCGACCAAAGACCAAAGCCAAGCGACCAACCAGCGGCCCGAAGAAGAACCTCAACAACGTTGACATGGAGGAGATCTTCAAGACTGTACTCGAAGGCGCTTCAAAGAGGCTGAACCACGAGAAAGAGGAAATTGAGGAGTCGATGACCACCGGATACGGTAACTCACCCCAAGAGACGGTGGCTGTCGATGTGGCCTGCAAACAATCAGTGCCTGGCCTAGCTGCCGAGACGACATTCGGGGAAAGGAGCTGCGGGGCTGATGCTATGAACTTCAAAGTACCGCAACAACCGGTAGATGTGCACATGGAGGAGTGTTCGCAGGACGCGAGCTCGCAATCCTATATGTCTGGCCCATCGCCAATAGGCTTCTCCCAGCAAGTGAATGAGGCTTCATCTCACCCTCCGTTCGGTCACGGGAATGATTTTGATGATCTGATGGATGTGCTGCAGAATGATAGCCTCGACTTGTCGGCTAGTCAGATGGTCGACTTTGGGTTGGACTATGGGCAGGAGGAGCTGGCGAAGTTGATTGGGGATGATTGGATTGACCATGCTGATCGCTCGCTGAGGCATGACTCGCAGGGACTGCATCAGGAACAGGTTCGTTGTTTTGAAGGTAGCTAGCTCAAAATAACTCGAGCGTGGGTCGTACGGGCGTTCAGGGTAGCCAGGGGTAGCCTGTCCAGGTAATACCAATAGTAATAATAACAATTAATTACCAATTTCCAGGGAGTGCAATCGTGCGCCGCAGAATGCCTGACAACAGACCCTCTACTCGGCGGGCGTCCCACCGACGGCTCGGGAATGGACTGGCTGGACCAGATGCTCCAAAACACCCCCATTGACGAGCAGTTCGACTCATTGCGCACCCCTTCCTATTATCAGCGCAATGAGATGGACGCCTCTTGCTAATTTTTTATTATGCGCAAATTTCTCCAGAGTTTCCCCTCTAGCTCAGGACTAGTAATGTGGCTTTACCCTCTATGGAAATCTCCCGCGCCCCGTTTGCTAAATCTCACAATTTTTTGTTTCAGTTTTTGTGTTTCCTTTGCCGTCAGTTAGCAGCTTGACTAGCCAATTTTGTGCCCTATGCCCCGGATGAAGTGCTTGTTGTGTCCTCCCCCCTCGCGTCGTCTAGTCAGAGCCTTGTCTCCTATTCCATTAATGCGCCTTACTTTTTTGCGTCGTGCCTTCGGATAGCCGTCCCGGTAGCCTTGTTCTTAGGAGCGTAACGGTGGTTCTGGTTCGTTAGCGGGGGGAATGTCGAAAAAATCTAAAATGCCGAAAACAGGCTGACCAGCCTCAGTTTATACATTACTTTGTTTTTGTATTTTTTGAAACGGCATTATATTCAGCCTTAATTAAGATCTTAGCATTTTTTTTGTTTCTTTATGGGATCCTGCCAAAATAATCCCAAAAAATAGCAGAAATATCGAAAAATCTGGGAAATTCACACTCCCCCCCCAACAAACAAACCAGAACCTGCAAAATTCCGAGTTAGCAAGAGCGATAAGTTTAAACAAGCGTTGTAAAAAACTGAACCTGTCGTACTTACCGAACTCGTCGGATTCCGCAAGCTCCTGTTTTTATAAACTTTCCAATGACTGTCATATATCTTATTAATGTGTTGAGGATTCCCGCCTTGAATGATTCCATTCCGGTTCCGCCCCTCCAGAGACCCGGTCAACCAACATTTCTACATATTCCATCCATTCACATTCTCCACCCACCCACGAATGCATTCTCATCGATCAAAAACAAACCATCCGAACCTTCCTCTATATATCAACTTAAGCTACCCTTCGTTTTGACTACTATCCGTTACTTTTTACATGTACCCCACCCACACCTATTTAACGTTCGGGTCCCCCGCGTAGCCGCTTTGTAAGCAGTTTTCGTGTATATAGACAGCTCATTACATCTCATAAAGCTCTCTCTCGTTTGTTGCAATTTCTATCCTTATATCTCTCTTTCTTTGTATATTTTTATGGATAAAGGATTAGATGCTAAATTTCGGGTAGTTACACCTTTTACGGATACTTTAAACACACAGGCAGATCCAAAATTGCAAGTAAACCTCAAGTGATGGAAATACAAAATAACCTTTAGAAAATCATAGATAAAATAAATCCTTACCTAAGCAAGCGCAAGTCTAAGCCAGGCCGCAGCTAAGCCTAGGCCCGAAGCCCCTTTTCAGAATAACTCCTTCCGCGTGACCCCAAAGCAAGTCCAATTTGCCAGTGAGTCAACAGTTGGGGAGTACTTTCTCCGGGCAGTATGGAAATTAATGGCACTTTGTGTTTGAAAGTGTCGTGAAAGGGGGTAGTGAGAAGCATCTGGGACGTGACCCATCCTCCATCCAGATGTGTGCCCCACCGTTCCTTCCCCCTGGCCCGCCCCGGGATAAATTGGCCGTGAGCGGTCACTCCATTCAGTCCAACGAGTTGCGATGTGTTCGAGGGCTTTGGCTTTTCTGTTGGGAATATTAATTGCTGTTGGCTATGCTATCGATGTGAAGATTAGGCCGGAGAAGAGCTCGGTTGAGTTGGAGGTTGGGGCTCAATTGAGGTTGGTTGATGCTTAAGGTATTATAGATACCTTTAATTACCCTCTATTATTCTTTAGAAAGATAAGAATTTGAAATTAATTTTTTAAAGTCTTCTCTGCAAAGTTGAAGGGCTCGCTGATACCGACAAGCCGGGAATTACTTGGAGTCGCCATAGTGGCTTGCCAATGTAAGGAAAATTTAGCGACCCGCAAAATTTCATAATTTTAGCCGGGATACGGTAGAAGTTGCTCGGCTGGACAGCCACACCCTGGCGTTGGTGATCAATAGAACGATTGCGAGGGACTCGGGAGTGTATAGCTGCATGGCGGTATCTGATAATGAGACAGCGTCGAAGAGCATCGATGTGCATGTTTTTGGTATGAGAAAAGAACAATTCAGAGTCCAGTTTTTTCTTTCATTTTAATTCCGAGACTTTTCTTATTTTTATTTAGTTTAAGTTACACAATAAGTGGAAAATCGCTAAAAAAATTTTCGGTGCGCGTGTAGTTAGAGAATGGAAACAAAACCATCTTGTGCAGAATTTTTCGCTGATTCAAATGCTTTTTTAGAATTTGCGAAGGGACCACTTAAAAAAAGCTATGCAGCTTAAAATTGCGGAGAGGTCCTTTAATGCTTCATAACTTTAGGACGCGGGTTTTGACCAACGAAAAGTTCTGCAAAACATAAAGCCTTTCCCAAACTCCTTGGACAATAAAAAATGACTCCTTGTACTTCTACTTCTTCCAATTCAGGACACGGCGAACCCGACAGCATCTTTCTGGAGCACGGCGGTCAAAAGAACGTCAAAATCCCAAGCCTTGTGGATGGGAAATCGGTTGATTTGTCTTGCGAACTGAAAACAGGCAACCACCAATTTGTCACGACATGGTCCCGCAACGACATCATGCTGGACAAGGACTCCGGTAAGAATGAACTCTTAATCGTAACTTTTGATCAAAAATAGTCCGCGACAACCTGAATTGGGGACTTCTGAAGGGAGGTGCTGTGTTGAGGATCAAAAACTACAACCCGAGCACGGTAATTAAAACGTTTTACCCGACTAAGCAAACATTTAGGATTCCGGTCGTTACGATTGTGGTGTAGCTCCGAAAGATCCTCTTGCTGAAGTGACTTGGCGCACGTTCTACTTGGGTACATTCCATTCCAAATTACAACCCTCGTGTTTAGGTCCTCAAAAGAAGACCGGAGCGGCTTTTCGCTTTGTCGTAAAGTATGCCAAGATACCTGTAACAACGTCATTGTAAACCATCGTCGCAACTAATTTCTCAAAGCATCGTGTAAATTGAGAACTTCACTTTTTATAAAACGATTTTAAACAACCAAATAAATACTACTAATCGTCAAACGCGTCGTTGAATTGAGCATGGAAAATAGTCATTTGGCTGGGGGTTCAGACATCTCGAAAAATGCGGCTAGCAAATAGACAGCTGAGTGGGCAAAAGGGCAACATGTAGTTCGGGTTCTTGTCGCATTCACCGGCCCACGCCCAGAAGCTGCAATTGGCGTTGAGGTTGAAGCAGCCTGAAAAATTTCGTGACGTTTCTCTTCCTTTCTCACTCGTTCTCTCTCTCCTCTCTCTCCTTTCTCAAACTTACCAGGCTTCGGCGTCAAGGCAAAAACTGTATCGACCCGATCGCCACAGCTGTTACAAGATCGCTGGCAGTAGGGTCGCATCCAAAATGGATTCTTTTCACATTCGCCAAGTGAGGCCCAGAAGTCACAATTCATGTCGAGATTCTGAAATTGGGCGTAGTCGACCAAAAATATGACTTGGAGCTGTTTCTGTTTTTCATTTTCGTTCAACAGCATAAATACAGAAAATCGGACCCTACCGCGCATGGATCTGGCGTCGTCGTCGTTGTGGTTGTAGTAGTCGTGGTGGTGGTAGTGGTTGTTGTCGTAGTAGTAGTAGTAGTCGAGGTAGTCGTTTCCTAAAAATTAGCTATTATTAGCTAAACGCCGTTTTTTCAAGAGAGCTATAATTACTTACCGGCGTCGTCGTGACCGGAAATAGGGACCCAATTTCCTCGCTCATTCGCCAAAATCCCCAGGCTCCCCGATGTCTTGGTGGCTTCGGTTTTCGCGTTCTTTTCGTCGTCTAAATCTTGCATTTCTGAACGTTGTATTTCATACCGTAGTGGGTGTAGTTGTAGTGGTCGTTGTCGTAGTTGTTGTGGTCGTGGTTGTGGTCGTGGTGGTGGTGATGGTACATTTTATCCCCTGCGTCTCACACTTATCCGCTTCTCTTACTAAAAATTCCTAGGTCTTACAATTTTAACCACTTACAAGTGCAATTGCAAGTGCCGCACGTCTTCGCACAGTTCATCCGCATCCAAAATGGGTTTTGTTGCATTCGCCGGATATTGCCCAGAAGCAGCATAGCTAGGAAAAACGGATGAATTAGTAACCAGGGTTGAAAAGCCGCTTCGACTTTTCAACCCTGGCCCTCTCGGACCCCATACTATTCTGCCCTTTGCATAATTGTCCTCCATTCAGAAGACAAAAAATGAAAAACAACCCTTTCTGCCTCTTTATATAGGCGACGGCCCACTTCCGGTCTATGCTAATTATTCCTAACAAAGAGGTTTTTACAAAAACCTAAATTTAATAGCGAAAATGGCTAATTTTTAAAAATCTGATATGTGTGCAGTTATCCCTAGACCATTACGCACCTAATGACGTATCCTACGTAGCCCAATACCCTTCCCTTCTTGAGATATCCTGCGGACAGACAGACGGAAGTGGATGCAAAGTGGCACACACACGCACAAACACAAACACTATTTTTTTATATATAGTAGGATCCGCTTACGTCGTGTTTATCTTCGCAGATTCTTGTCTCATTAAGGTCATGGATTCTAAAAATGCTATTTTTATTTAGAGGGCTTGTTTACATTATTGGATCTGAGCCTATCCTTCGTCGTTTTTCCAAAAAGATCGCATTTGTCAGCTCGGGACTTCCATCTTCAACGTTTTCCAAATTTTCAATTTTCCTTGTTGGCGTCTCGGGAGTGGTAGTTGGAAAAGTAGTAGTCTGTGGCGCAGTTTTACGAGTTTCATGGACTGGCTGCGTTTTTGTGGTCCGGACCGTCTTCAGGAAATCGAGCTCATAATCCGGGGGATCGTCAGGAATGGACGAGCGAGTAGTGGGTGAGATCGGAATTTCAAACACTTCTTCGCTGCCTGAACTTGTTGAATGTGCTGAGTTAAATCTAAGATATCTTACCGGTAATTCCTAATGACGGTCCATCGAAGGGGTGATGATGGGGATAACGTACTAGTAGTTGGACTGGACTCCAGTTGAAATGTCCTTTCCAGGGCTTCATTGGAGAATTCGAGACTGGCTAGAGGTAAATCTTCGGAGCGGCTGATGTTCTGAATAATCGATATTTTCATTAAATAAGCGATTTCACCTCTGTTGTCACTTCCGTAGAGGCTTCCAAGCTTTGCAGAACATCATTCTCATCATCGATCCCGCTTCCCACCCCATTATCCGGTAAATTTGAGCTAATCGGGTGATACCGGAAGCGATACTCGTCAAGGCAAATTGTCGGGACTAAATTTGGATATAGGATCGTCCAAAAACCTGCCATCAAAGCACCCCAATTCCACGTCAAACCATTGCCATCAATTTTCAGGCCGCATGCTTGGGTTTGGGCTTGATTTTGGAGCGTCTAAATTGTGGAAAAATTTTTGTAAGAAGGAAAAGCAGTACTCTTGGGCAAAGTCCACATTCAAGTCCCTCTTTTTCATCCAGAAATTGGATTGTGGCTCCACCTTCTTTGATAGCTGGCGGACCTAAAGAATTCTAATTTTCATGCAAAGTTGCACTTACAAATATATGTATTTTCTGAGATAAATCTATAGATGTTCGGAGGATCATCTGCTAGAGCAATACTTGTAGTGGCCAGAAGAAGATGGAGAATCATTCTAAACCTCGAATGTAAGGGTCAGAAAAAAGAAATTCCAGAAATAAAAGCTGTGAACACTAAAAGGGCTAGATTTCAAAAGGAGCACGAGAATTCTGATCATCATCATGACGGTGAAAGGCGGAGTGCTTGACGACAAGCCCGGTGAGGACAAGTGGTCGACTGCCCCTAGGCTATCGAGTGCCCTCTTCACAGCAATGTCGATCACAAGGCAATAGTTGCATGTTCGTTGCAGGTTTCCGGGTCGTTTTGTAGAGGTCAGAGAATGTCGCTTTGCAGAACGGATGGCATTTTAAGGCCGAAAGTGTTCGGCTGACATTTGGGATGATTTAATAAGTTATATGGATCAAGCTGGCTGCCAGTCATTACTTCGAAAATCATTACTTCGAAAATCATTACTTCGAAAGTCATTACTTGAAAAGTCATTACTTCGAAAAGTCATTTCTTCGAAAAGTAATTTCTTCGAAAAGTCATTACTTCGAAACGTCATTACTTCGAAAAACATGCATAGCACGTACGCTAATTGACACCATTATGCCTCTACCGGTCCGTTTATTCGATCGAGTTTTTTATACGTCGCATGAAAAAAATCGGCAAATTTTTACTTTACCAGATTTTTCGATGTTTTAGTTGGTTAGTACGAACATTTTCTGATGTCACTTCAGATAGCATCAAAACATACGCGGACATTTTTAGGTAAACATCGTGATGCTTCAGTGATTGAATGCAAGGATCATTATAACAAAATAATAACGTAGAGATGGGGTAACTAACAATCCTAATACAGACCGAAACTCTACACAGTAATAACTTTAATAGAATAGGCATATGGTACCTACGCAATGGTTTTATCGTCAGTGTCATTAATTTCGTGATATGAACATTCCAAATTAGCATATTTTTAAGTAATGACGTTTCGAAGTAATGACGTTTCGAAGTAGTGACTTTTCGAAGTAAGGCCTTTGGAAGTATTGACTTTTCGAAGTAATGACTTTCGAAGAAATGACTTTTCGAAGTAATGACTTTTCGAAGTAATGACTTTCGAAGTAATGACTTTCGAAGTAATGATTTTCGAAGTAATGACGTTCACCCGATCAAGCTTAGGCATAGGCGTAGTCCTAGCTTGGGTTTAAGCGTAGGCTTGAGCACCGGCTTGGGTCTACTTACGAGTTTTGTTCGGCGTGGATTAGGCCTACTTAGTTATTTTATAGGTTTAGGCTTAGGAACGACTTAGGCTTAGGCTGAGGCTTAGGCTTAGGCACAGGAGTCGTGATAGACCTAGGCTAAGCTTCCGCTAAGCAATTCAAAAAAATCCAACCCCGCCAGCCTAGAGCAAAAACCAAAAAGCAAATCGTACTAAAGCACACTGCCACCCAACCATGTCTAATACAGGACAATAAGTGGACGATGTACCAAGTCAGCCCCCCCCCCCCCCGCCGACACGCCTCAAGGCATCCGACAATAAAGCCCAAAAATGAGGATATGGATGTGTGCGGGGGGGGGGGAAGGGGCAAAAGGGCCTGTTCCTTGCTGCATGCTCTTTATGTAGGGACTGTCGACTGTGAGGGGTATCCCCGCGGACAAAAATGACCATAAAGTGGTCCGGGGTAAAGGCTTTAGCACCGCTATATATGTACATTGTCGTTAGCGGCCTGTAAATCCGGCCAGACAGTGATAAACACGGGAAGCTGGCTTTGGCGTTGAACTCACGAAAGATCAAGAAATCGTGAGACTTTTTAATTTTACAATTTATAGGATGGAAATTCAGATCAAGATTGTGTCGAAGATGTATATGTGGTGAGAAGCCAGCCCTCGTCCCCGACAATCCCGCTGAAAATGGATTGTGCTCCGTTTTTATTCTCGAGAGTCCCTGGGGGCCACGCTCGGGAATCCGGCATGACCTCCGTGCTTTTGCTCCAAAATTTACGGCACCGAGGCAGAAGGCTTCCAACCAAAGTTGTTTGCCTTATTTTTTACACTTTTTATGGAATTTTGTAGTTTGCAATGACTAGCCTTTGCCTTACCCCCGCCGAGCCCGGAGTCTAAGAATTTTCCGCGATTTCCGCTGTTTTCTCGGGATTTTTGCTCCGCCACTCGATAGAGCATAAAAAAATAATATTCGAGTTTTGGTGCTAGCTCAAAATAATGGAATAGACAAAGGTTCTAGCGTAAAACTTTTGGGAATTTCCGGCTGGAGGTGGGAGTAAAGTAGAGACTTACCCTTGTAGCTTTCGCGGTTTCGAGAGGACGAAATGCATACTCCAAAGAGTGCAAGCTGCTAAAAAGAACCGCGTGTAATTCAAAGTTGAAGCTACGTTACGCTATCTCTACATCTGTTTTGTATTTTGACTTAATATTACAGGTTTTTGGGACTGACATTATTCCCCCAAATTTTGAGTTTTATGTCCATGCTAGCGTATTTGAAAGTTGTAATAGTCCTCGGTACGGTGCCAATTTTTGTGCCACAACCCCGTATTAATCCATATTGATACCATAGACATGTCCCCTTCCGCCTCGACAGATCTAATCTCACTTCCGTTTTTGGCATTGGGTGCTGCTGGTTGGTTTGTGACCTGCGGGGGCTGGCCCGAAGGGGGTGTTATCCCGAGGGAACACAGTCCCGAATAAACAAGATTTTGGCCCTCGATGGCGCTGACCTCTAACTTGTCGTCGGGCATTCGCCAGTTTTGAATCCACCAACCAGGCGATGGAGGCGTATCTGGGCCTCTTATTCCGTTTTGCACCTCTTGACGTAACTGGTTTACACCTCAAAAATTTTGCATTGTACATCTCCCTCTGCAAAATTTCAACCCAAAACACCGAGGTGGTACCTCTCGTTGCTCATCCCCGGTGAACGAGCCCTCATCCCCCCCCCCCTGGCAATTGATGAGCACGCTGGGGACAGCTGAACAATTACGCAAGCCAACAAACGATCCTCCCCCTCTCTCTGTCTCTACTGCCCCCCAGGGCACCCCGCGAATTATATGGTGCTCTACCGGGTGGACAGCTGTTTTGCCTACCCTGTCATTGCGAGCACTGAATTGGGCGCTGATTGCGGTTCAGTTTTCGAGGCGTATTTTTTTGAACGACTGTAGGATTTTTACATTTTTGGCACAAAGCAGGCTAAGCCCCAGCCTAAGCTAACCCTAAGCCCAAGCCAAGCCTGAGCCTAAATAACTTCCCCGGAAACCGAGGCCTGATCTAGGCATCCCACTAAAGTTAGACCAGCAGAGTTAAACGCTAAGTTAAACCTAAGCATAAGCCTACCCTAAGCATAAGAAGCCGAGGATAGACCTCCCCCGAACCCAACCTAACCGAAAACCCAGGGGTCGACTAAGCCCAAGATAAACGAAGCCTAAGTCTGACCGGACCAAAATTTCGGTCATAGGCCAGATCCATTTTGAAGCCCAAGCCGAGCTCCAAGTTTAAGGTACCGCCATTTTTCCCGCCATTTTGACCCCAGGACTTTCAAGTTCAAGTAGAAGCCTGGTGGCTGTCAGCCATCCAACCCCCGGACCGTCCGCAAAGGGTGCCGAGTGTGAATTTATGGGGGTCAATGGGGGCGAGGAGCTTGGGAGTGGATCGAAAGGATGGCACCGTAAGGGCTAGAGAGAAAGAGAAAGAGAGAGTGAGAGAGAGAGCGAAATATAGGCACCAGTTGGTCATCGGATGACTGATGGTCTTTATGGCCCACTGGGACCGTTCGCTTCACCGCCTTGGTGGTGGCCATACGACGGCCACCAGATTGAAAGCCGCCTGTCGCGCACCACACACCCACCGGAACCATCAACCTCACGCCTACGGACCCCCCACATCAAATTGTTACACTTTTAGCGACTTTTTGAATAGGTTTGGGGATCGGTGCGGTTTTTATTTGGGCTTAGCTCCTGTGATGTGACATGAATCAAAAAGCGGTTGACCACCTTTTTTCCTGTTCTCTTCCCGATTGTTCAGTACTTCCGGAACAAGTGTATACGCATGCTCTGAAGAATGTATATCCACCTACTCTCCCCCTCCCGCTTGGATTATTGTTTGCGCTTGAGGATGAAGCGCTTCGGGACCCCGAGGGGGGAGAGGCAAGTCCGAGTGAGTGGAATAATGGCCACATGGGCTCACCTGGGGTGGATTCAAATTTCAATGCTTCCCGCTTGGGGCGTATTGGAGGGCGTAGAGTGGGCCTCGGGAAGGGGAGTGCGCATCGGAACGCCGTCGGCTTATGCCATTAGGCTTTTTCCAAGATTTGAATCTTGGGGCCGGGATTAGGGCTTCTTCGCCTCACTAGGTATTCCAAGTTCTCACAACAAGCCCAAGCCTAAACCTGAATCTGAGTCAAAAACCTAGCCGAAGGCTAGCCTAACCTTAAGCCTAATTAAGGCTAGGACCAAGCCTAAGCCAACGCCTAAGCCTAGCCCAAGTCTAGGTCAAAGCCTAAGCCCAAACCTAAGCCGAAGCCCGACTTTGATTTCTTATTATTTTTCAGCATTTTTCGGTTTTAGTATCTTTGCATTTTACTCTTTACGCTCCAGCCAGTCCCAATTCTTTTCGTAAAGAAACTAGCAACACTTTTGCGCCGTCGTGTCCATCCCATCCCCATCGCGCAATCACTTTGTTTTGCAAATTGGCTGTTAGGTAATGGGTGCGAGGGGCCAATCCCCGTAATGGTGACTCCTCCCGATTCCCCCATCCTAAATATACTTCAGCCCCTCCCGTGGATGGGCCGCCAAGCACCGGACAATTAGCTTACTTCATTCCCGAGGATTTGCCGTGCCCCCCGGCTGCTGCTGGATGCCAAATGTCCGATTTATCCACCAATTATTGCGTGGACCGGCCGGGGTGTAGGGGTCGGTGATTAGTCGCAGAATGGTGTAGGGATTCACGGGAGGCAGCAGCGGGATTGACAATGGTATTCGTTTTGCTTCTATCATTTTTGTTAGAACTAGTGCCTCTTACATGATTTTGAACTGGAACCAGGCCCATTTTGGGCTTTTATTTTTGTTATAGATATTTTATATTACGTGAAATCTAAGCTCTAGGTATATTTTTTAATGCACGATCGAATCGTGTCTACAAAATATTAAACCCTAGCTTTTTAACTATGTTGGAAAAAGGTTTTTCTGTGGTTTTCGCTATAACTTCTGCAATACATTATTTAGGGCTGTTCTCCAATGACGCTTAAAAAATCCCAAAGATAGGGGTAATATCGAAAATTTTGGGTTTTTTCTAGGCTTCCGGAGGAGCCCAACTCCCCCAAAAACTGCCACCGAATTTTAAATCTGTTGCGGGCTTTGTGTTGGCCCGGTCCCATCCTGGATCTCGTGTGTCAAAACAACAAAACATTCATCACCTATGCTTCAGTACTCATTTCAGGCGTAGAATCCGAGCGAGCTTAGCTTTTGAGTAATTTTAAATGAATGCCAGGTTAGGTAAGCGAGTTGTCATTAATGTGCATCTAAATGTCAGATCTTCGAAAGTGCTACTTTTTCTTATTCTGCTCCTATTTAAAAGGGTTTAAAGTGATTTTCCCAAGTTTTAGGTCTCCTGTCGCAGTTTTGGTTGCCTTTAACGCATCTAAAAAACCTGGTGTTCGAAATATACAAAGTTTTCGCGGCTTGGTGATACTTCCGGGGTTTTGGCGATTAATGAGTCTTAAGGTATCCTGAGGTTCGGTGGGTTCACATTAATGTTTATACCGTGGACCCGTTAAGCGTCTACAAATTCTTTTTTGCCGAGATTTCAAGAATGTCCTCCTCCGTTCGCATTTCTCAAACTCGAATTTCAACGAGCGACATACACGCCCGGGGGCTTTTACAATTTGGCGGATCATTTCCCCGGGGTCTCTGCCCACCAAGCCGAACACATTGACCCCCCGGCTCTTAGTCAGTGGAAGAGCGGAAGAGGGGGGTATATTCGAGGCTTTGTGCTCTCGACCCTTTTGCCAAGAGGTTGCTGGCCATTCCCTCAAATGTGTAAGGGGGCACCTGTGGTCGTGTGGCCACTGACTGCCTAAGAGGAGATCTCCTGGGTGGCCACACCGGATGGATCCACCTAGAACGGCCCATCTCCGCGCATCACGCACACTCATCCATTCATCGAGCCGATTGATTGAATTTAAAGCTCGTTTAAAGAACTTCGTGAATTAAATTATGTAAAAAACCATCGTCTCGCTTTTCTAAAATTTTGGATGCCAGGTCCAATAACTAATTTTTGATGTTAAAACGTGATTAAAAACTTAGAATGTCATGAAGTCTAGAACAATCAAATTACAGTATCGAATCCACTGTATTGCGTCGGGAAATCTCTTTGTGTCTTTCATGTACCCTAAAAGCCACGGCAATCCGGTCACGGCATTAAATTCACCATATTTCGCCCTAAATAAAAAGAGCTTCTTACTTTTCTGACATCTGGAAAGCTAAAGAAGCTCACACCGCATGAGTTATTTGTTGGTAACTATAATTTATCCCGATCATTAACCATTTTCTTTTTTTGCCATGCCTTTTCGAGCTAGCTTTGCAGCGCTTATTGTGTTTTTTGAAGTATTGATAGATTAGAAATTACGTAACTCCCCTATAGGCCCCATCGCCTCGGCATTGTCTGCTGGCCACCATTTTTTGCCCGAAGACTCGTCCGATCCCGCCTGGTGCAGTAAATTTACAAACCCCCGGTGGGGCCTCGGAGTGGCTGACCATAAAACGGGCCATCTGCCGGGATGAATGCCCTCAGGATACGGCTATTATGCACTCACTTTAACCTCCTCATCGCCTGTGATTAATGGGCGTTGCGCCACTTTTCGAGCCCCGCAAAAATATGTGTATATTACGGCGTAGGCGGAGGGAGTTGCAGAGAAAAATTGACGCTGGATTCCCTAAATCTTTTCATGATGTTTATTTCTAATTTTGATTTGGTTAAAGCAGATCAAAACCTAAGCCCAAGCCTCCGCTGAGCCCAGCTTCCTCTGTCCCACGAAATTCCGTAACGCCGCAAAAAACCAGCCCACCACCCGCAACGACCTTTGCGTGCCCAAGCTAAACGACCGAAAGACGATACGTCCGTGTTGTTCTGCTGGCTGGTTAGATGGCAGCGGCTTCACCCCCCGGGAGGTTGCGTGACAATTTTTCCGCTCACTCGAGACGCTGCCCGAGGGCCTTTCAACTCGAAAAGTCGTTGCCAGCCCACCCCATTCTTGCATTGATATCCGTTTCCTGTTTTATGCCCCTCTTCGCCGGACGGGGACGGGCAGAAGCTTTTGCCGGCCTTCCCCGGATATCCATACGGGTCAAAAAAATTAGAACGATTGAACAAAGGCCCATTAAAATAGGCCCAATTTGTGCATTTTTTTAATAGCTTCATCTAAAAAGTTTAGCTAACTTGAACTAGGTATCGTCAGACGAGAGGAGCGTTAGAATAAACTCAAATTTATCTAAGCGTCGAACCCTAGAACTCCCGCTCCCTCTCTCGCTCTCTCGCTCTCCCTCTATCGCTCTCTCTCTCTCTCTCTCTCTCTCTCTCTCGCTCTCTACCTATACCACTGCTGTAAAAAGATGGTAGACGATTGGTCACCCCAGCCAAATTGCAAACTTTTATCGTCATTTCCGGCTCCTTCATATTTTCATAAACACATAGATCGGTGGCGGAACGCCGGATCGGAAGCACCGGGGGATTAAGCCCAACCCTTCTATGGCATGGTCCTCTTTCGAGGGATGTGCTAACCACCCTCCCCCTCCGGCCAATACCCCTAATCCCTTCCCCACCCCTCCCCCTTACAAGATCCGCCAAATTGGTGCCCCGACTGGATTTGAGGTTTATTCTGGGGTGCTTTATGAATGCTAAGCTTTTTATATGTGAGGTTGCTATATCCTAGGGCATGCTTTTAATATATTTTTAGTTTTGGAGGAGCACCCTTGTCGCAGGCACTCTCAGTTTTTTATCTCAATTCCAGATTCTCCTGGGATGTAATTGCCGTTTATTTCTTCCCCCAAGCCTGCGCTTCAGTTATCTCGAAGCCTAAGCCCAGGCCTGCCCTTTAAAAGTAGTACCCCCGTAGCGTACGGCGCTTCGACTAAAGAAGAGAGACTGAAGACATCGAATCAGTGGGGGGTTCGGGACCAAATTTGCATAATATGCTTTGGCGCGTCACCGCGCCGCACACATATTGGGCCCAAGGTCCCCGGGCGATACTTGTGGCCGCCGGGCTCTGGCTGGCAACCCCTCGACACCATCCACTGATTGCTTCTTCTTCTTCTGCTTCTTCTGCTCGCTGGACTCATCCTCGGCTTTCTGGAGTTGCAGCTGTTGAGCTCATGTTTTGGGACTTGCTATTTTGAATTCGTTGCTTCGTGTTTTCCATGTTAACATCGTAATTTCAAGTTTTAGTATTCAAGAACCGGTCATCAATTATTGGCTAGTCAATTTAGATATTTTTGACCACGACGATATTGATGATGGATATTTTTTTGTTTCAGCTGGCCTAAGCCTAACCCTAAAGTCAAATCCAAGCCTAATTCAAGCCTAAGCAAAGTCTAAGCCAAGACTAAGTCAAGCCTGAGCCAAGCCTGCAATTGACGCATTCTACTAAATTTTCAAGGATTTTACCAATTTAACGGCAAATGCTCTTACTATGTTCCGATCCCCAACCCCTTCTACGACCACCCAACACTACGAGTGCACATTTTAGCAATTCTTCATCGAATACGCTGGGTCGAGCATCCCTACCCATCCCCCCAAGCGATTGTTGAATTCCCAAGTGACCGTTGCAAGCTTTTTTGAGGGATGGCGGCAGCGCCGTTCTGACCCATCCGCATTTCCCCGCCAAAAACCCATTTGCTCCCCCTCCCCCCGAAAAAAAACTTTAGTAAAAGGGATGCGTAGGGTAGCCAAGGGGGTGGTGGCTTCTGCTGTGGGCTCTTTGTCTGCCCACGGCGGCGGCGCCCGGAAACCCGGAGACCAAATCGAATTTTGGTGCTAATTGTGCGTGTGAGAGTGTGAGCGTGTATTGTGGTGCACGGCGCAACATCCGGACCGCCGTAGCGCTGATTTATTTGCAGCGTAGTTTTTGGCGGGGTTTCAGTGGAACGTTTGGCTTAAAAAATTCGAAAAGTGTCAATTTTTTACTTGAAATTACTTGAAACGAGTTGGTCGGTGGCGCAATTTAGAGGGCACGCTCTTTAAAGTTCTAGGGTAAAAGTCAAAATCCCCAGATGAGTCTGCTTAACCTGCCTCAACCAATTGACCACTAGCAAGGAGTGATTTTTTTGAGTCATCGGCAAAACCTTTCGAGTCCTAGCTCATTCGAAAGAGAATTCGATTCTAAACAAAACCCCGTTGTTCTTTTTTGCAGAATGGCTATCCCTGATTTTATAAAATTAAAATACTAGTGACCGTTTCTTGCCATGAGTGCCTTTCGAGCCAAAAGAGTTTTAAAGGGTGCCGTTTTAAAATTTTATAAAATCAGAGATCGGGGTTTTGTTCGTTTTGTTTTGTTTTGTTTTGTTCGGAATCGAATTCTCTATCGAATGAGCTAGGTCTCGTGAGGTTTTGCCGATGACTCAAAAAAAGCACTCCTTGTAAGCTCCCCATCGTATACCCCGGTTCTGGTTCGAAATGTCAAAATACACCCGGTCATCGCTACCTATCCATCCACTAGAGGGGGGATCAAGGGCTGTTTATGAATGCTGTGCCAACAATAGAAGCCGCTCTAGTCGGTTGTCAGATGTTCGCTCAGGGCGAGTCCATCGCTCATCCATCCCGCTCGGACCAGCCGAATTTGGTAGCGGTACCATTTTTCCAAAAATTCCTTGAAAATACCAATTTGCGCCGATGCGCCCCATAGAATTAGGCGATGAAATCATGATCTGTATGCCTGATCATGATTCAACCCAAATCGGCAACCAACAAGTTCATTTCCCTCCCCCATAAAATGCCCTTGCCCCGCCGATATGATTCAATTTTTGCTCCCTCGACGCCATTCTCGGCTGCTCGACTTCATTCTTGGTTTCGCACCTTTTTCACGCCTACTCTCGATTTTATGACTTTTTTTGGCTCTCAATGATTATTATCGTCTTTTCAGGATGCGATGAAGGCACCTATATTATTATCGCTTCTATTTTGTTGTGCGGCAACGGCCGATCTTCGAGAGCAACCCACAAATCAGACAGTATTCATAGGCAAAGAGGCTTTACTAAAATGCTCCGTAAAATTACCTTCTGATGGAACGGAGCTGTAAGTTGGGGGTAGTAGTCCTGATTTTGAGACTTTTTAGGTATAGTCAATGGCGGACGAATAATGGTGATCTGTTGGGTTATCATGATTCGGGGACTTTGAGTGGTCATGGAGGGAGATACAGCTATGTCAAGGTATGGAAGATTACGGCAATATGAGTTTCTTGCGCCATAGGACACCCCCGGAGAGCTGAGCCTGCGCATCGAAAACGTCGGCCTCGAGGATGATGGGCAATTTGAATGCCAGATCCTCGGCGCTGAGACGGGCCCGATTAGGGCAGCAGCCAGCCTGGAAATTTTAGGTATGGAAATGTTCCCAGTTCTAAATAATGTCACAATTACAGTGCCGCCGGCCGAAGTGACACTAGCAAATTATCAAAGCGGCACCGAAGTCGAGATCAATGAAGACGCGGCCCTGAATATTACCTGTGTAGCTGCAAATTCCAAGCCAATCTCCGAGTTGAAATGGTAATTCTGGCTGAATGGCTGGGGTATAATTCTGAAATTTGAGGTACATCAACGGACGGCAAATCGAGGACAACATCCAGCGCTGGGAGAAGTACCATTTGAACAAGACGGTGACCGCCTACGCGGCGCTACTCTGGAAGCCGCGGCGGACTGACCATAAGAAAATGTTGGCTTGCGAGGCTGTGCACGAAGAGACGTCGACCCAATCGAGGGCTAACGTTACGCTGAATGTGTTTTGTAGGTTTTATTAATGCCGTAGGTGACAGGTTTTTAGTTCAATGCGCATAAAAAGGCTTCTTTTTATCCCAAGATATTGCATTTCCATTATAAGAATCCAGCAATCTTTTTTTCATATTATTTCGCGCGCTATAGCAACACGTGCCGAGGATAATTTGTCGCCCATTCCCCTCAAATCCGCAGAATAAAAGCCCCCCATACGATTTGTGATGATCCATCATCCGTCGACATGCCCTTCTCCCTATCTATCTGGCCCACACACCTCAAAGGAGGCGACGGCGCCCAGGGTCCGGGCAGCCAGCCACACTTTGCATATCCTGGGGGGTGGGCGCCCCCTTTCGAGGGCCACCGATTTGTCACTGTCGTACGATAGTAGCAATGCGGAGAGGGAAGAAGGAGGGGAATCTAGGATCCTGTTGAATGCGACACTTCATATCTTGAATTTGAATGGGATGGGGCGCGGGACCTTTCCAAGAAGTTGAAAAATTGTGATTCTAATTTTTGGCCAGACAATCAAATTACCAATTTTGGACATTTCAACATTTTGTAAACCCGTAAAGCGAAGCAAAGCGAAATCCTAAGTCTCAGCCGAAGCGGAAGCCTAAGCCTCATATGAAGCGAAGACCTAAGCTTATGGATGAGAGTAAGTCACCAATAATCTCTATCTTTTTCAGACCCCTCCGATCGACCCCGCGCCACTGTCCTCAGCGGCGAAAATCTCGTAAAATCCGGCGACAACGTGACGCTCCAATGCCTGGTCCACGGAGGCAACCCACCCCCTAACGTCACCTGGTTCCTCGCCGGAAAAGCCATCGACACCTCCTTCCACTACAACTATGAGACGCAGGTGGGTGTCAGGGGTTGAGGCTGTGGATCTGGATCAAAAGCCGGGATGCGACGGCTTATGTCATGGGCCATTAGCTTCAAAAGCTGTCAAAAGGCATTTCCGCCAACTTGAGCCGGGGGCTGAGTCAAATCGGGTTATGAGGCGGCTAGCGAGATAATTAATCGCGGAGGGAGGGGTGTGGCTTTGTCCACTGCCGCCTTGGGGGTTGGTAATCCTCAGAAATGGTACTCAAGGGCCGCAGATGGCAGATTGGTGGATCAGCCGGCTGCCAGAAAGCTAGGGCTTGGGGGAAGTAAGGCGAAAAAAAGACATAGATCGTAAATATCGTAATCAAACTTTCAGGAAGCCACAAATACGTACTCGTTCATCGCCGAAGCGTCCGACAACATGGCCGCGTACGAGTGTCGCAGTCAAACGCGTGAACATATCGCCCCGCTCAAGGCCAGCGTACATGTCAAAGTGGCATGTGAGTACTGTGTTCCGTTAATTGTACCTGACACCTTACAGTCGCCCCACAAGCTGTCGACATTTTTGGGGAGAGTAATGTTCGACAAGGCGGTTCGACTACTATCCAGTGTCGATCAGGTAACATTTTTGCAAATGGGTATTTCCGGTGTATGGACCGGCCCAAGCTAGCATAAGCCTAAGCCCGGAAACCTAAACTAATTAATTTCTCACAACTTTCAATGAACTCATCTCACAAAATGCGCACCCGCCCCAAACACTCAATTAATCGGCTAGCCACATAGGAGCTGCTTTTGCCAGCTGGCCTCTGTTGGGACGAGCGCCAGTCTCAGATGGAATAAACCGATTTGGGTGTGAAAGAGGCCCTCGAGCAGTAAATCAGGAAGCCGTGGAGGGGACCAGGGAGGGGGCGCCAAGTGGCAGATGCGCTTATTGCTTGTCCCAACCAAGGAGGGGGCCAAGTCTCGACAATCCAATAGAACACGGCCACCGTCAATTAGTTGGATAAGGGGTGGGCTTGTAAAAGTTGGGTATGGGTGGAACTAAGCGATTATTTTCAAAGCTCCCAGAAAATTATAGATTTCACGTAAAGCGAATCAGACTTGGGCTCAGGCTTAGGTTTAAGCTTAGGCTCGACCCTGAACAGCTTCATCTCCTCGATTTTTTGCAGAGTGTCCAACCCGCCTGCTCGTCTATCATGGTTCGTCAACGGCCACCCAGTTTCCGGCATCCTCCAGGCCGAGCATAAGCAATCTCACGGCACCATCTCCATCTCCAACCTGACCGTCAACTCCCTGGAGGTAGGTGCACTAATAGCCACTCCTTCGGAATTTTCTTGTAGCATAAACGCATCGATCATACGGTAGGTTACCCATGATAATTGGGCCCCCCAAATACCTCTGCCTACCGGCTAGCTTTTCACTGGGAATCCTAGCTTTTGGGATTTGATTTTGAGTTTTTAGTCGATGTCGGCTTTTGCAAAATTGCGGAATCATTGCTGCTGAAACCCTGGAATATATTTGGTTGCCGCATGCACGCAAAAAATTGTTTTATGCAAAAAATAAGCTAATTTTTAGATGGTTCACAGCAAATACAAGATTGCCATCGAATGTCAGGCGAGAAATGAGGAGGGCAGTGCCAATAAACAGCATCTCGTAAAAATTCTGGGTAAGTATTCATGTAATTAAGTAACTTTCGCAATAGTGCCTCCGGAGATGCCGAGAATTCACGGATTTGACGACGTGATCCTGCTCGAGGGTGATACCGTTAACGCGACTTGTGAAGTGGTGGGCGGTCATCCACTCGCCGATATTGCATGGTATCGCGGTCATGAAAAGGTAAGTTTTCAATACCTCCTGTTATTTTCTGTCTGTCCGCTTGTCCAATGTCCCCGACTAACACACCCCATTTGAGCAGAAGCTCGTAAAGGCAAAGAAAAAGCCGCGCTGGACCCAGGTGAGCCGTTAGACCATTGAATTGTCCTGTCGCGTGTCGAGCGCCGAGTCCAGTCTTTTTCGACGATTTGTCCCTTTTTGTGTGGTGTTGATCTGACGGTATATTGTGTGATTTTTAGCTAATCGGTGCGAGGACATCTGTATCTGGGGATAAAGCGATATCGACGATGTTGTTAGTTCTCGATCGTAGTCTACATAAACAACGGATACGTTGCGAGGCCACAAATGCTGCACTGGACGAGCCGTTGGTGGATTGGAAGCAGCTGAACGTTTACTGTAGGTTTTGCTCGGTATCTTTGACATTCCGATTTGGTTATTACTGTTTAGCGAGGGTGAACCAATTTTTCCGGGTATTTCCGTAGAGCCCTCTAAAGAAAACATTCCATAAAACATTTCTATAACCTTTTACACCGTTGTTGAATACAGAAAGCTTCTAAAAATTACAATCTAATTGACAGATTTAGGCGGAAAAATCAAAATTTGCATTAGCAGAAAGCACCCCTGATTTCAGTCCCACCACGCCGACTAGCCATTCGTACACCAGAAGGCACCCGACACCAAATTGTATTTGGACGTGAAGCTCGGCTCCTATGTTCAGCACCAGCTTCGAATCCGCCGGCAGATATTTCGTGGCAAATACAACCGAATGGAGAGACGCAACCACTTGTCTACACTGGGGAGACGGTCGTCAACGAGACGTAAGATTTCTATACCTTCAAATAATCGATTTTCTATTTTAGCCTCCGAGAACAAGGGCACACCATTGAAAACATTGTCTCCTTCATCCCAACCGAGCAGTACGATGGAACGATTATCCGTTGTATTGCCAGCCATCCCTTGTGGCCGGAGTCGAAGAACGTCACCTTCCCACTGAGCGTACAATGTAAGTCCACGTAGCGTCGCGCTAGAAATTACCATACCTTTCAGATCCCCCATTAATGCTTGTCGGGAATCGGATGTCGATCGTAGTCGCCGAGGGAGAATCCTTCAAAGAAAACCTTACGATCCGCGCCAATCCGCCGGTCTCGACCTGGAAGTGGAAGAAGGATGGTCACGTTTTTGAACATACCATTGGAGGTAAGGGGATTTGTTACTTTTTACTCCAACGTGTTTCTTTAGGCATTATGGGCCGGGGTCCGTCACTATCTGGTCGAAACGTGCAATCAACCGATGCTGGTCACTATACACTTTTTGCAATGAATAGCGTTGGAACGACAAACGTTTCGATCCAATTGACGGTTGAGTACCCGGCAAAGGTATCTATTAATTGAAAGATCCAAAGGTTTTTATTAGGTTGTCCAAATCACATCCCCGGTCATCGCATCGGCTGGTGAGGAGGTGCTGCTGGAGTGTGAAGTCGAAGGAGTCCCACCTACCAAAGATATGGTGATTTGGATGAAGAATGGTCGAGAGGTAATTAGTATCCGAGCGGAACCAGGACAGCGAGAATTTAGGTGCCAAGCATGAAACGAGGAGAGATGAAAGCTGTCCTTCGCGTGAATGCTTCCCTCGACACGGCTGGGCAATACATGTGTCAGGGTTACAATGGAATTGGAGCACCAGCTAGGGTAAGGGATCAAAATCTCCTGCTCCTGTGAGCTGAAACAAGGTTACCTAGCTAATTTCTTCAATTTCCAGGCCCCAGCTTACCTTCTCGTCAACCAGCGACCTACCATCATCCGCTCATCAGCTTTTTCACGAGCAGCCGGCGCGCTGGGCGGAAAAGCTCGTGCGAGGTAGTTTAATTTTAAAATCATGTTAATTTATCTATCTCAGATGTCGTGTCAACGCCGTGCCAGACGCCGAGTTCTTCTGGGAGGTCAACGGCGAGGCGATTCGCGCTAACAACTCAAAATATGCCGTTCACAACAGTCAACTAGACTACAGCACTTTTGAGGTTAGTGTTGGAAATGCGGTTAGGTTGAAGTTTATTTAGGCTTTAGGTTTGGGCTCAAGCACACGTTTCTTCAGCTTACTATTCATCCCTATTTTAGAGCTCACTATGGGTGACGATCGGAAGCCCCGGCGACTACGGTGACGTCAAATGCATCAGCATCAACAGACTCGGCGAGGACAGCCATGTAATCATAAATATTTCAATAGATAATTAAATTTTAGTTAATAAAAATCGGGCCTTTGACCGCGCCGGACGTCCCGGGCGAGCCGTTGTTGACCAACGCTACCTCCACAGCGCTCTCGATTTCTTGGCCACCTGGTAAATTAAACAAACCACACACACTGCAAAATTAACAACTCCAAAAACAGATTCATCAAAATTTTTTATAATACTAAGTTTATGTATCATCGGTTTTTAGGCTTTGACGGCGGATCCGAACAACAATTTGAAATTGCCTACAAAATGCAGGGGAATGGCGAAGCGACGGCTGTCAACACCTCACATAATGTAAAAAAACTGGCTTTCCTTAAAATTATACCATTCCTACAGCACGTTCGGGTGTCTGGCCTTCAACCCGGTCGTCTCTACTACTTCCAAGTCCGGGCGCACAACGTTCGTGGGTATTCTTCGGAATACACACGACCCCCGGTGGCCTTCTCGACGTTGACGGCCGATGGTATCGCTGTTGGGACGAACAGAATAAGGGTAAGTTTTTAATGTGCATTCACTTATCATTTTTTCTCCTTTAGGATGGTCATCTACCAAAGTCTTTAATCGTCTGCGCCGTGTGCTTTATCGTCTTTTGCCTGATGTGCAACCTGTTCATCTGCATGTATAGGAAAAATAAGCGGAGAAAGAAGATGATTCAAGGTATCGAAACAAATCAAGGCTAAAACTCAACGATTTTCAGAGAAAACCGAGATAATCCGAACCCATGGAGATCAAGCCGTGCGGCCGGTTCAGATGTACGGAGCGATAGGGCTTGAGGCTCCGAAAGAATATCAATTAGGTAGGGATTGACTGCTAGCCTACCCCTTCCGTTTCCAAAAGATCTCTGCAAAAAATTATAAGTTTATTGAAAGCTATCTTTTAGGGCCTGGAGAACGAGCCACCGCTGGATCTCGAGGAGAAACACGGGATCATTCGGAAGATGATCAATCTATTCGGACAATGATAGTAAGTTTTGGGGATAGAGAGAGAGAGAGCGCGCGAGAAAAAGAGCGAGAGAGAGAGAGAGAGAGAGAGAGAGAGAGAGAGAGTAATGAAAACAAATTCCAATAGGGCTAAGAACTCTTTTTTTCCTAGGAAGTAAATCCGAACGGATACATGCAACAAATTGACCCTGCCTTCTACGAGCGAAGTCACCTGATGGAATACGAATTTGACCGTAAGCTACATCTACATCTCAAGACTAGTCATTTCAGCCTACCAAACCACTCGAAACTTCCAAGCCAACTTTGGCAGCCTGCGCACCAAGGACACGTACAGTAATATACCGTATCCGGTAGGTCATATTTCAAGCAGTCAAAAAATATCCCCCTCTTTTAAAGGTCTAACCAGCAGCCAGGTTAGCATGCGTGTCCCCTGGGAGATCCCCTGAATCTATTGGGCTTTAGGAGAGGGGGTTGAGACGAAAATTCGCATCGTTGGTTTCTGGTATCTCAACCCCCCTCTCAGTTTGTCGAGTGCTAGAAATGGAGAATAGCGAAAATATGCGAATTTTGCAATTCAGGAACCACCAATGCCAGCAGCTTACCACCACATGAGTCCGGTGGCTTCGAAAAGTGCCAAAACCTCCCCGCAACACCTATCAACGTTCATCCAGCCGGTCGGAGTGCGAACGGCCCCTATGCACTATTCACAATTGGATGGGGATCTTGTTTAAATTCAAGATTTAAGTTTTGGTATCAAAAAGGTGGAAATTTGAGCTGTCGAAATAGAATAATGTCGAAATTTTATTATAAAGTCTAGTTTTTAGGATATAAAGTTGGATCGCAACACCGAAATCGCAATTTTTTAATAAAATCCCGAAATTTCTACATTTTTACATTATGAAATTTCGTCATTACCTGACAGCATGAATTTCGCCATTTTGAAACCCCAAATTTCCCATCCTCCACCCTTTTGGCTCATTCTCGACTGTGATATCGGTTGCTTTTGTGTCTCTATATCCCCTTCTATGCCCTTTCCTCCTCTTCCATCCCCACTGCCCCGTCCATAGGTGTCAACCGGAGGCCGTTATCGGGGGGCAATAAGAGTGGCCCTCCATAACTGTCTGTCCCAATCCCGGCCACAGTCACACAATACCGGATTTGCCATTTCGACAGCCACCCCTTGCACCTACCACTGTCGAGTCGAGCAATTTTGGGGTACTCGAGTCGCGATATTGGTCCCGAATCCCCCTACCAAATCATATACCTTTTGGAGGGGAGGGATTGGAGATCGAGTGACCCATCTTACTGCCAGATGCTAAATTTTGCTCGATTCTACAAGGTAAGCCCATTTAAGTATTTAGTTAGAGGCGAAGATAATTCAAAAATGAAACTCTGGAAAACTATGATAAAAATGGGGTCGTAAGCCTAGATTTCGCTTAGGTTTAGGCTTAGATTGAGGCTTACGTTTGGCTTAGGTTCAGGCCTGGATTTCCGCATCTTCTTTTTTGGAACTCTCAACATGAACCGATTTCTATTTTTATCCCTCACCCCCACGCCACGATCTGTTTTTCACAACTACGGGACCCCTTTCCTCATTTTTTTCTTCGAGTTTTCCGGCTTCACGGCCGCCCCCCAAAAATAATACATTTTGCCTTTATGGTGCTTTCATCCCCATTCTCCTCAATATTCTATGCCAAGTCAGTCATCCCAACACGTGTATTTCCAAAGCATTTTCATTTCATTTTTGTTCGCAGAAGATAAAGTATGATATTTACATCCTAAAATGGCGACGAATAAACTTTTGAGAATCAGGCCCGCCAAGAGTCACCATACCCGGCTATACGACCCATATTAGCCGGGGCGGTGTGAGTAGTGGTCAGTGTCTCGGCGCGAAAATTCAGAATTCCGGCGGGCCGGCGGAGCTAATTGAGCCCCCAGGTGCGAGCCTCATTAGGGCACCGGCTCTTTTTGGCCGGCAAGGGTCCAAAATTGTCGGGTTGTTGTACGATTCTGTACTATTGCGGGTAGTCTGGGTGGGCGTAGTTTTCAAGGAACACTTTTGCGAATCTTTAATCCTTCTTGGGCTCAAATTCAGAACCTCTTAGGCTTAAGTTGGGCTTAATTTAGGCTTCTACTTAGGCTTCGGCTTAGGAGTAAGCTTAGGCTTAGGTTTAGGTTATGCTTATGCTTGGGTTAGGCTTAGGCTTCGCTTACATTGAGGCCTCGCTTAGGGTTGCTCAGGTTAAACTTAGGTTTATGCTTTGGCATATGATTTTTTTTAGAGGGCACCAAGCATTTCATAAGTTTATCTCGCTAAAATAAATTTTTTAAAAAAATTATACACTAGAACATCGCGTTTTTGATAGCTTTTTGAACACAAAACATATTTTTATCATATTTAGTCCTTTACCTTTCAAAATTGACGACCGCCAGTCACGAACCCGGGTTGCCATTAACCGCCCGTTGGCCAGCTCGAAATTTCCTTTTCAAACGCATTCGCGTGCAACGGGCCCTTTTTGGGGGGGTCGAAGGGGCAGAGGTCCCCGTGCAACTGGTCGTTGAGTGACCACTGCTGCGAGTTTCCATAGCGATCTTTACGTCGAGCACCTTAGAAGAGGAGAGTGACCGATGCATTAGATGCACTAGCCCGATATTCTAGTCTTTACGTCTAAAATGGAGGTCGATCAACTTGTAGGTTTCGCGATTCGTGGTTTTAGGATTAAGCTATTGTTTCGTTGTCAAAATGTTTCTTTTCAGAGTCGAATGGAGCGATAGGAACAAATTGAAGCAATGGGTATCGCGCCGAAATTCGGGCTCGTTGCCGTGCTGCTGCTGCTTAACATCTCGTTGCTGGATGCTAAGAGGAGGAGATGGAAACGGCAAGCCTTACCTTCCACGCATGTGCAGGTATGCGTTGTTTAGTGAAGATCTTGTTTAAAGTAAGCCTACGCCTAAGTCAAGCTTACCCGAGGTCAAGCCTGCTTCGGTTGTAGCCTGAGCACACATACACAAATTTTCCAGGTCCATTCCTTAAATTCAAACGTCTCCGTAGCCGATGAAGTCCATGTAGTATCAGCAGAGTCTCGCATAGACCTGAAAGAAAGGTGAGACTCCGATTCGGCCAAATCTACCCCACCCTCAGCTTCCTAAATGCTTCAATATGGTCCTCAAACTCTGAGCTGTTGTTCAACAACTTCGACACCTATGTGAATTACACGGCATTCGATGTTGAGGACATTTTCAACATTCACGGGGCCACGATATCGAAGGAGGCAGATAAAACAGAGGTAAGGCACTGAATTGTATACCTTTAACCCGGGATTCAGTTTTCAATGGTGACCAACCGCTCAATAGATGGGAATAGTCGATTTAACGAGAGGCTCGAGGGCTCAATTTCGCTACGGGTAAACGACTCGAATATGGGGGTGCAGGCGCTAAACGGTAAGCGGTTTTGGAGCGCGATTTTAATACGTTTTTCTATAGGGACGTGGGCCATAATTAATGGGGAAACCCTGGAACAAATGCTGCAGAAAAAGATATCCGTATATTCGGATTTCGATCCGAAGGATAACACGAGGAAATTGTTGATAAAGGCGGTTTCAAATTCGTATGATGTGAAGGTGATATTAAGTGAAGCGGAGGTAAGCGGAAAATAAATCTACGTCAACCTTCTCAGGTCCAAATCGAATACGGCCCGTCGGTTCTACAGATTGATAAAAGTTATCGGCATATGAAGATTTTTACGGACAAACGGAACATAACGCTCGACACGATCACCTCACCTTTTGAAGTGGCGATGACGGAAGAGTAGGAAACCTAAGCCTCAACGTTTAAGCAATGGATTTAGTGCGTTGTTAGTGACGTGTAAGGACGAGCATACCACCGCGCAGCTGTCACCGAATAATACCGATGTCGAGATCTCCGTGGGGCAGTACTCGATGTAAGGAATGCTGCCAGATTTCTCGAAAACGCGAAATAACGGTTTCATGATTATTTTGCAGCCTGGAAGTGGATCGTGGCGATGGAGTGATGAGTTTGGGAGATAGTGCTGGCGGTATCACAGAGCGCGTCAACATCACCTCCATGCAAATGAGGCTGGACCTGGTGACGGCAACAGCAATCGCAGTCATATCGATATGATGGGAAATTTGACAAAGGTTTAGTCCGATTTTCCTCCACTAAAAGGAGTTGTTAGGTCAGTCTCACGGCGGCTATCCACAACTTGACTGTAAGCGGAGGTGTACCCCGGATGAAACTGGACACCGGGAAACATTACCGTCCAGATACTGGCGGTCGAGGAGGTAGTTTGAAGCTTCTAAATCTAAATAGATTTTAGCGCGCTGTTCTCCCATCTATCGTCCCTCCCTTCGAGCCAAAGCACGATAACTATGATAGTTTGGGACCGGTGGCCGGAGAAGAAACCCAAGTGCGTCACATCTGGTCCTGAACCCCTGAAGATGCAACCACCGAAAAACCAGAGCTCGCCACTACTGCGGAAGCGACAGCACCCCCAAAAGACAAGGTTACAACTATTGCCGAAAAAGTGCCGACACCTCCTGAATTTTCGAATGGATTAGGTACGGTGTTCAATTTTTTAAATGGCAATTGAAAATTAGGACAAGATCCATTCGGCGTGATCGTGCCTGCGACAACTACTGAAACCGTGAAAGAGCCTTCATCTGAAGAACCTGATTGGACGGACGTACCACAGCCTCCGGAATTGGGTACGTCGTATTAATCGCAACTTTAAAGTACATTGCTTTACATTAATACACCACCTGTCTGCAACTTTCGAAGCGTCTAGAAACCCAAATTTTTAGTCACGGAAGGTGATGGTCCAACTGGACCTGAAGATATAGCAATGCCAACCCCTGCCGGACTTCCAGAAGATAGAGGTCAGTATATTCATTTTCAAGATAATAATATTTTATGATTGCATTACAGGCTTCTCACCTAAGTCCACGCCGTTTTGTTTAGTATAATTTAAACGTCCCCTAGCATAGTACGTGCTGCTCTAATGTGTTCTTTGTCACTGTGGCACTAGTCAATAGTTGCTAACTGCATGTAGAGCCTATCCACTGTCATAGAAGTAGTTAGTTCGTGTTTTCCAGAGAAATTCCCTTCCCCGGCCACTCTTCCAGAAGGTGCAGATGAAGCGGAAGCGGATGAACGAACGATCGGCGCTGAGAAGTTTCCACTCCCCAAGCCCTTTACTGTCGCGCAAACGCACCCCGATCTCAGCGACTTTCCCGAACCGAAGAACTTTACCGTTGTCGTGCAATAAATGTTTCTACCTTGTTTTGTTTGGCACTGAATTGTCGATCGTACAGTACTGCATGGTTTTATGGTTTTTTCATAATCTAAATTCAAACCACAAAAAATGAAGAATTAGTGTATTTTAGGACCTAAAAACGATAGTTTTAGGCATTGAAACGTCTTACCCAAGGCCTGATCTGTTCACGACAGGTACTAAACAAAACCTAGAGTATGACATTTTTTTCAGGCTCCCCGGATGACTTTGTGATTGGACAATTTGGAACGACACAATTTCTGAATGGACAACGCAATACAACGGGTAGCGATTTTGGAAGAGGTTAACCTCAAGTTTTTAGGCAACCCAGGTCTCTCCCTATTCGCCACCATCAGCAGTGTCGACTTCAACGAGACACCAGCCAAAATCCCGGTAGCTCCGGGTAGTCTACCATTCCCAACACCTCAAGCCCTGCACGGCTCCAAGAAACGCAGCGGGGGGTGAGTCCAGCTAACCCGAACGTTGACCGCTCCCGAGTATGCACCGCTTCAAACTACAGTCAAAAACAGATCAAAAAGTAGTTAGGTTTGGCGGTTGATACCAACATAGTTAGGTTGGCGTTGTATGAACCGGGTATGTCGACTTTTTCGCTTCCTAGGCCCTTTAAAAACAATTTTCCAGCCCTGTCAACGACGCATTAGTGATGAGACTGTACGTGCCGGACTCGGTGAACATCAGCGACCGCTTTTTATGTCCGACATGAGGCGAGCCTGGTGGGGGCTGTACGGAGAGTGTGCAGGGCATCGAGCGCTTCAAACGGAACACGGGAGGGGAAGATCCGATTGATGTTGATGTGGGTTAAGATATCAGATCTGCTGGTATCAGTTCGTTTAGCTAAAGAGCTTTGGCCGCGATGGAGATGCCGTATCGCTGCAGTTCGTCGTGTTCTCCGATGATGCCGATGCCAGCTCAAACCATTCTGCCATAGCGGAAGCTATGAATTCATTAGGAAGAGCTCGACTCTCTCAGGATATGCATTATCCGGTAAACTTTGAAAACCTTTACATTGATGTATCTTTCCATGCCTTCAGGTGGTAGAGGTCGTTCACGTCAACTTGAACAGTGCCCTCATGTGGTTCCTGCTAACCACCGCTCTTTTCGTGCTCACCCTTTTCTGCATATTATGTCTGGGATGGAAGTTTGGCATCCACAACAAGGTACTAAAATTTGGGCTCCATCAAAATTGGTACTTTCAGCTCAAAAATCGTCTAACAAAAGTGACCACTGCCGAAAACAGGGACTGCCAGAAACAAACTCTTTGATCCTCTGTAAATAAATAGATTTATGAAGAGAAAACCGTTTAACATAAACCTGTCAATATTTTTCGGAAAGGGTAAGCGCAAGAAGTGAAGTGGCAGCGGTGGATTTTGACTTGTAGGGGAGACCGTTTTCATGGAAAGCAGCTACCAAATTTCCGGATTTCTAAAAAACGGAAAACCTTCTAATTTTTTATCGTAGTTTACCTGATATTCCACAGCAACGGTCGAAATCAAATTCATCCTCAGTTGGCCGTAAAGTTGGTGGGCATCGCTCTGGTTTCGGCATACAGACATTTTTTTAAACTTACCTGGTGAGGCCCGCTTTCGTGAATATGCTCGTAGGCTGTTTTTAAGAAGAAATAATTGGTAGCTAGTTGGATCAAGTCCCCATCGGCTGAATCCCTGATACCTGCCCGGGACAACCATTTCTAATTTCAGCGAATCTTTTTGGTTTTGCCTCACTTACACTGTCGGCAAGTTCCTTCAACAAATCATCAAATTCATCGTGACTGCTATTTGTGATGCCAAGTAGGATCGGGAGCACAGCTTTGGCGGTCTAAAATATATTTTTTGAAATTTTTAATGTTTCAGGTTTATCTGGCAATTGTAGAAATTGAACTTCTGTTGGCGTTCCTGAGTAGTTGACGCCTGGAATACAGAGGATGAAATTGAGCTGCAGATACATGCCTCAAAATCGCAATATCTATTGCCATTCTTAAATTCTTGAAGCTTTTCTGTCGCCACCAGCTGTGAATTCTTCCAGTAACCAGATTCCTCTGAAGATGCAAAATGCGCGGAAAGCTTACTCATCGATTTAGCTAGGTAGTAAGCCCAGATTTGAGCGTCGACATGGAATCCCTAAAATTATTATTAGAAAAAATTAGCTCTGATAACCTTATGTTTCTTGGTTGTCTCAAAAAGGAAAGGTTTCGCTGCAATGGCCAGGAATATCGTCCGGCTTCATTAGGGTCTAGTCGCTTCAACAAGCTCCTTGCATGCATTTCGATTCTTGGGTAATAGCGCTCAAGGAACGCTTTTTGACTTTGGATCGTCTAAAATTATATTTCTTGTGATAAAATCAAAATGAAAAACCTCATCAGTCAGTAGTTGATCCAGTGCGTAGAAAATTTGAGGGCCGGCAAGAGCTTCCAAAACAATTTGATTATTCGAGACTTCGGAGATCATCGCTGATTGCTCGTTTATTAAATTCAGCCAAGGTTCAATAAACTAAATTAATATTCAATAGCTAAAAAGATATTCAAACCGCCAAGGCTTGAGCCGGATCGTATTGTCTCATCACTAGAATTCCATAGAAAATATCGTCAATCGAGGCACTGCTAGATTTTCTGGACGGCCACGGGATAACCGAGTTTAAAGATCCGAGGGTAAACTAAAAATATTAAAAAACCAATTATGTGGAACCTCGGTATTATAAGTCCCAGCCACTTTCAACGATCCCTCAAAGTATCGATCCGACGCGAATAAATTGGACACGGCTGCTCGTGAGAGTTCCACGTAAAATTCCGGGAGTGCCTAAATTTATGACCATTATCTTTCGACCAATTTCCCCCACTACCTTTCCCGTAAATTTGAATTTATCTTCAAAGTTTTTCTTGAAATCCGCGATTCGTGTATTCAGCTCAAGATAAAATCCCTCTCCTGTGTAGGGCTTTTCCTTTGAGGTGGAGAATGCAAATTCCCAGTAAATGTCGTCCGTGACATTAAAGGTAAAGACTTTTACCTAAATAGCACAACATAATCTTTTTACTTCCTAGATATCCACTTACCGGATTATCCGCGTTGTGTTTGGGCGTAAATTCTGAAGCAAAGATGGCTCCAAGCGATGCAGGATTAGCATCATCGATCGTTGCTACAGTGAAGTTTCCCTGGAGTCATACATTATCATTCTAAACCTAAGCCTAAGCCTAGCGTAAGCCTACTTCCGAAGCCGAAGGCTAAGCATTTCTTACGAACCTCATCGCCCCAAAGTCAGCAGATAGTGTAAAGTTTCCAAATTGTTCCGAATTTCCGTTTAACAACTTTTCAGACGTAGCCCCAATCGTAGTTTCGCCATCATCCTAAATTAATTCTTTGAATTTCCGCTTTTAGACTTACCTTAAAGTATACAAATATCGCGTATCGTTTTCGGTCAACCATATCAGCATTTTTGAAATTTATCCTAGTCGTCCAGGTCTAGAAAACAAAATATTTTTATGAATCCAACCCTTACTCGTTGGGTATTCAGCCATTGGAATTCAACAGTCACATTTCTATTCGTTACTTTCTCCACTCCAAAAGTACGCCCATCCGACATTGTCCAAGTGGCGGATCCGACGTCATTTACCGTCGTGAACACCTAAAACAGACAAACTATAATTTAATAGGCATCTCATACCTTCTTTTCCACGTTATCATACCAACCGACACCAAATTTGTAAGAATCTGGCCTGGCCGTACGCAGCGAGAAGATGTCATTAGGCTCCAGAGGTCGCCAATTTTCCTTAATTTTCTAATACAAAGATTTCCGATCTATTACTGACCTCGTACTTCTTCGCCAGGTTTGGCAACAATGTCCTTTCCATTTTAGGGTTTAAATAATATTTTTGGTAGGCATACTGTAGGGAGGCAGCTATTAAGATTGTAATAACAGTCCCGGCAATCGAGTACGGCAGCGCATTTGATGATTCTGGAAAAAGATTATGGAAGTTTTCGGCTTTTTGCATCACTTACTCGTTGACATCGATGTTTTCCCAACGGGAATTGGTGTCTCGACTGGCTTTGAACTATCAGGGTTTTTCTTTGGCTTCCGGGGATATTCGGCCTTATTAAGAGGTTTCTGATCATGTCTTTCTTCCTGCTTTTTCGGAGATGGTCGTGAATTTTCATTTTTGTTTTGATATTTTGGTGGTTCTTCGACCTTATTTGGCGAGGTGACTGCCGCTATATCATCTGCTGGCGTCTCTGTGACATCTATGATTTTCTTGGCTGTTTTTGGGGAGCCTAGAGGAGTGGAGGGTTGGCTAGAGTTTGCAGAGCCGGGCGATGGCTCTTCGTTGTCATCCATTTGCTGAAATTTTATCTATACGTAATAGAGAGAAAGACAGAGAGAGACTTTAAGAGAGAGAGAGAGAGAGAGAGAGAGAGAGGGGAGAGAGGGGAGAGAGAAACAATCGTCAAAAATGAACATATTATTCGATAACAACCTCTTAATTCGAGTAATAAAATGCAAGCAACGGATAAGAGACAGCGAAAAGCTGGTGAGTAAGATGCTCGCCCAAGCAGTGCCCGTCTGGTGTAAACTGGTGACCACGGAGGGCCACGCGGCACTAGGGGGTCAGCCCAGCTGGCCCTTGCTGGGCCTCCAAAGAAATGTGTGTGTGGCTGCTCCGATGCAAGGGTTCCGTTTGCAACACTACACGTATTTATCGAGCTTTTCTTTGGGCACTAAACATAAATTAAAGTTTTTGGGGCGCGGGCTTGCTTGTCGTGGAAGTTCCGAGTGGCTCGGAGTGTAGCCTGAGAAATTTTTCTTAAAAACAGGATAAAAAATACTCTGCGACGAAAGGGACGGTGGCGGTTCCGGGTTGATACAACAACATTTGGTCACAGTTGAACGACATTGAGCCGAGTCCGTCAGTTGCGTTGAGGCTGTAAATCACGTTGTTGGTTTTCTCGCTCTTTTGGTTGTAAATGTCGTCCTATATAACTTTCCAAACTCTTTCTAACTGAAGCCAAAACGGACTTGGACTTACCATGTGCCCTGAGTTGTACAAACCGTGGCGGTCCCTTCGAGTTTTTGCAATAGTGTTAGTTTAGGCATCTCTGTCTCCTTCATTCTAAAAACAGCTGTTTCGCGGGCAAGACCACTCACACAAAAGACTTGAACGGATAAATCTTTCTTCGGCAGATTAGGTTCGAGCCAGTCCGATGAGACAATCACCATTGGGGTGGGGCCCGGACTCACAAAGTCTAATAAGCAACTTGTGTTCAAAATATCGCCGCCAAACGAACTTGATGCATCATTGGCTTCATACTGACTTGTCCCGAAATAATTAGCGGGATTCGGAAGTGAAGGTCAGTGCTTTCAGATCGGGTGTGTACAGATCCAAGGGGTAGTCGGCTGAGCTGGAAGTTTTAGAGAGGCCTAGACGTCTAATGGAAAACTTACTAAGGCACCAGGTCCTCCGGCTGAATTGAAGCGCCACGATAGGTTGGGATAACTTGTCCAATCAATTTGAATACGACTGAGCTCGCGGACAGCTACGTACAACATCCCTCCACCTTACATGGCAGATCTTCGTAGGCTCTGCCACCGCAAAATTTGCCATCTGAAGGTTTTCAATGGAGATAGAGAAAAAGAGAGCGACAGAGATAGATAGATAAAATTCAGTTCTGCTCCGCACCTGGAGCAAGGAAGTGGTCACTGATGAACATTAAAGCTTGGGTGCCAAAATTCCCGGGATTCTTTATGCGAACCGAGACCGTCAACTGCTTGAAGATCATTTGGTTACTAAAATTGACCTTTGCTTTACAAAGAACTTGCTAAATTTACGCCAATTTCATCTTGGTGCCCGTTTCAAACGTGCCGTCATAGATCTCCACCGTTTGTTCATCCTCATATTGGTAGAGCGCTATTGCCAATGGACTAAAAACATGCAATACAAGGTGGTATGGGGCGATACGGTACCCGTTGCAGGAGGTAAATATGTATTCCTGTTCCACCGCCCTCGTTTGTGCTTGATTGATCTCGTAAATCGATGTGTTGCAAATATCAATATACAGAGGGACGATCGGCACTAAATAGCTGGATAAATTTCACTCCAAAACAGACTACCAGATTTTACTTCAAATTTGATCCCTCGGCGCCGAATGTCTTGTTGTTGATAGGTGCCGGAGGCGAAGGTTACCATTTGCACAGTGATGTTCGTGACGTTCGTGAAGCCATACACTCCCCATCTAACCGAATAGTCATTAAGAGGCAAGTTTGATACCTATCAATTGCTTGAACTTTGCCGTCGGAGAATATCTGTGGCTTATCCATTGACACGACATCGACATCCGTAAAGTTGACCGTGTTGGCGGCGCCCTTATCGACTAGGAATGTCCAAGTACAGGTTTGTTGTCTGAAGATGTTTTTAGAAAAAGGTGAGGACGAACCGGCAATAGGTATTGTATTGGAATTCGTCGTGGTGTCGGGGAGGCATGGCAAATGGTAGCGGGGTCGTCGAACCGTTTTGTAGGTTGAAAACGCCACCGGTGCATTCACAATCTGTATATTTTTGTTACAACTAAGGACAAATAACGAAAAGACAGCGAACGACGTGGAAAGCGAGTCATAAGGAGAAAGAGACAGAAAGAGCGAGCGGAGAGGAGAGAGAGAGAGAGAGAGAGAGAGAGAGAGAGAGAGAAAGAGCGTGAGACAGAAATATCCGCGATTGTCCCCATCCATAAAATACTTTTATACATTATGACCCCACCAGCGAGCACCACATTCATAATTCCACCAGAAGAGGTCCCCAGCCCATCCGTCGTCAATTTCAAGTTTGTCTCCCTGAGACCAATAGGTGCAAAATCGACGTGGTATGCGTTGTAGCCAGTCATAGTAATGCCCTTCTAAAACCCTTTGCATACGTCAGTCTCTCTCTATCTCGTTTACCTGGTAAGTAATATTAAAGCCAGGGGCGACAAAGAAATCGGCGTCCCTCTCCAGGCTCATCCCCAGCGTTTCAAGGATCATTTGGTAGTTCTTGGTAACCGTAATTTTGTAGTCGCACTCGATATTATTGTAATACGGCTAAAAATTTCTTTTAAAACGGCTAAGTAGATACCTTAATATTTGGGGTAAGGTAAGAAGTATCCGGGTGTCCAGATTTGCAGTTCGCTATCGGTCGCTTCATTGTCGTATTGATCGCAAGCCATTTTTGCAGAAACTAAAGCACAAACTCAGCTGTTTAAAACTTAATCTCGGTATTTTTACAAAAAATTTGCAAAATACAAACTGTCGTACGGCTCGACGGCAATGATGTAAAAGCCGTACTGCGCCTGTGTGACATCGGTCGATATACTTATCGTAATTGTCACATTTTGCAGCAGGTACCTTGAAGGTACGCGATTGCCAAGATACGAACTAAAGTACGTCGTGTTTCTAGTTCATAAACCAACTGATCGTATGTTTCATTAAGCGAATTTCCAGCAGTATCCTTTCCCCAAAAGGTTCAGATATCCACCCAACCCTGGCGCGAACGTGTAGATGCTGACGCGAATACCAGATTCGGCGGTGGCAGTCAACGCACAGTCCGTCACATTAACATTTGACTCCGGATACCCTGCACACGTAGTTTTACCTTGAATGCAATTACCACACCTGGCGATACCATAATGAATGGGGTCTTCATTTTGCCCACATTCCTTTGTCGTGCCGCAATCGTAGAACGAGGGCTCTAAAAGGTTTATATGCGTTATCCGGGTATAAATTTCAAGCGAGTTTACTCACTCTGTTCCAGAACTTTAGCACGATAGCCTGCACGTGCGCGGATGCCTCGCGCGTACATTGACGGCACTCCATACAGCATGGTGAGAAATGCCGGTCCCTGGGTAGCGTTCCAAAATACGCCCTCGCCAACTCCTTCGATCTTAATATAATTTTTCTATGAAGATTGTGAGTTGCGAAACCGAAAATTTTGAAGTTAGGGGAAATGCATATCTTATAGAGTTCTTGATGTGGAATCTCTATCGACACGCAAACCCGGCCTTCCATTAATAGAACAAAAATCGTGGTAATCCTTTCCCGTTCTTTTAACGGCGCTAGAAACTTTATGAATTGATGCTTAGAATTTGTCATGAGGGAAATTTTAATTTGCCCGATACCTAAGATTAATACTCTAAAGTTCAATACAGAAAGAACCTACATTAATGCAATTACAGCTGCTCGGAGCCTTAGAGCATTTATCATAAGCCGCCTCGTCGCACAACCACAACCCATCTCCCTCGTGTACGTCGTAACGGTCAAACACGAAAATGAGCCCCGTGCCCAATTTCGACGTCAATTTCCAATTCAGTCTGAAAAGAATCAATCTATAACCTTGACTTTCCGCGGGTACAAACCGAAACGGATCCACATATTCTACCGTCTCGGCATCAAAACTATTTGGATTTCTAAGATTGATTTGCGTTAAAAGAAGTCAATCCTACGGAGCTGTCACGTTTCTTGAGTAGTTTGTAGCAACAAAGGATACCCGTGAGAATATACAATTGCATTATCGTCTACCACAATTTCCTGCAATTTCGGATGACTTTCTTTGCCGAAAATTTACTAACCCGTAAATACGCATCAGCACAAAATACGGTGAATATTAAAGTAAAGAAGATTAAAAGATTAGAAGACATAATCCTCATAGCTTTCTAAGCTGCAATAATCCGTTCAGCCGATTTTAGCGTGTTTCCAGTGGGTGCAGCTGCGATAAGCGAGACGCTGATTTCACATTGGGTTGTAAAAAGCGGGGGTGATTTAGTTTGAATAGTCATTGTCTAGCTAGGAAAAGCACAGAAAATTGGAACGGATTGTCAGCCTGGCTATGTTAATTTGCAGATGTCAACGTTTGTTGGGAATTCTAGATTACGACTGTACCAGAAGTGGTGAATTGGGCAAATTAATCTCGAGCTGAAAACCGGCATTTTTTCTTTAACTTTTTCTACAATGTGTGTACAGGGTGTCCCAATAAAAAGCACCCCTCCGGCATTTCGCCGTATTACATCCCAACAGTCTCAAAATTGGATCGGAGGTGTACCAGAACCTAAATAACCACAATCCTGAATTATAGCCCGATCGCTACAGCAGTTTTCGAGTTATCGCCAAAATACTGTTTTTGACGCGGTTCTTAGCAGTTTTTCGGCTATCTTTTTGGACTTTGCATCGATTTGCATCGACTTCCGGCTGCGAATCCCTAATTTCGCTTAATATCGCGGGTGACTTTGCGTTACAAAAAATTGTTGAAATCAACGGTTATTTCACTAATTTTTATCAGAAAAAATCTTTAGGGGTAAAGCAGGCTTGCCGCTTCATTTTCACATAATATTCGATGGGTAGATTCCGACGAAAACCATATGAAAAACGGATAATAAAGTTTATTTTTGTTGTATCTCGAAGATTACAGTAGCTGGCGGGCTATAACTCAGGATTGTGGTTATTTAGGGTCTGATACACCTCTGGTCCAATTTTGGGACCGATCGGATGTAATACGGCGAAATGCCGGAGGGGTGCTTTTTTATGGGACACCCTGTATATCGGATGATGTTACCCATTCAAGAAATTCACAGTTTCTAAAACCATGTTTTTATTTAAAAATCGAATTTAAAAACACTAAGGAACGGCCGCTGCATCTATTCAGCGGCTACTTCCGTCTGCTTCACCCGGAGAAATTGAGACAAACTAGCTTCTCAAAAAACTGTCAAAATTTTAACCTGGTTTGTAAAGTAGCATGTGTGAATAAAATGGTTTGAAGATTGTTTCAAATTCGCCGTTTCAAAGGAGTTCGAACGGTGTAATTATCCTTTCTATCCGATACATACATCTGCGTCGTTAGCGGCGGGCGGGGGGTGGGGTGTTTAGAACCTATATATTTTTTCCAGGCTTGCCATTTTTCTAATAGACACCTCTTTCATTTTCCGCTATATTTTTCGTTTCAGAAATATTGTTCGTGTCCATCCATTCTTTCCCGGGCCGGCTAATCCTCCAGATCCAGCGTGGGTGGCACCCACACCGGATTATCCAGGCCGGGTCAGATTAGAACCTGTGAATGAAGTGTTTCCCGTTATGAAAGGCTCAAATTTGAAAGGGACGAGCTGACAAATATTGTTGAGGGTGAGAGGGTGGAATCCCTGGATGCATCTCGAAATTAAAAGATGATTGGTTTCAGTGTGACATTTCGTGTGTTTTACCAAAAGGGTGTATGACCAAAATAACATCAGAAACCCATGAAAAAGCCATTTTTACAGAATCCCCGAGGATGGGGGCTTGTGGTCGTTGCCCTAAAAACAGATTCAGTCTTGCTCGTCGGAAAGTAAGAGATGGTATTGTTATCGGCTACCGCTCGCAACACCTAAATTTAGCAGTGTTGTTAGGGGTGACATTTTCGGTATCTCTCTCTCTCTCTCTCTCTCTCTCTCTCTCTCTTCCTGCACCCCCAACCATTTCACATGACAGGATTGTGCGTGTGTGTCAAGTCGAGAGAGAAAAGACAATGAATGAAGATGGGCTGGGGTGGGAGATCCCCCGATCGGCGCTTCTTTCCGCTCTCCGCTCTCTGTGTGTCTGTCTGTGTGTATATATGTGTGGCGTGCACGTGGCGCCATCGGAGGGCAAAGTCTTCGCGCCACGTGCTCTCTATCGCGGGTGGAGGGGAGGGAAGGGAATGGGGAGAGGTGCTCTCTGCACTGACTACGTCATCTACCCCCTCGACATACAAGGCGATGGGGGGACATCCCCCGATATGCCCCCAGGTGTTGAATGGACGCGTCCTATTTCGTGTACGGTTGGTACAATATGAGAAATGGTGATATCAATACATGTCCAAAACGACGGTTTTCACGCCTTTGATCACTAAAAGACAACAGAATTAACCTATTGATTTAGCACAACGAAAGCCGTTTTTTACTTGCCTTATAGGGCTATATAGATACCAACATCATAAATTTACAACACTGATACGTAGTGTGGTAAGTTTTTGAGACGCACATTATGAAAAATGAACAAAAATTACCCGTATCGGCCGCAAATGGGAGCGAAATTTGCGCACTAATGATAGGCAGGCCTGCCGATCGATCGCAATTGTCCGAAATGCGTTTAACTTAATCGACTTTAAACCAATTTGAAACTTGGATCCTCTAAAAATTTTTCGCGAATTTACCCATATTTAATCGAACTAATTTTTACACCGCCTAAGTCCAAGAAAAACTATCTAAATCGTAAATATTTTCACCTTACAAAAGTCCACTGCAAAATTCATAGGTAAATATGTTATTCCCCCGCCAGCGAGCAAGCCGTACTCAACCCAAACACGGATCGTACCAGGCTTCACCCCGCCTGATTCTGTTGCTTGGCATTGTGCGTACTTGTGCACCCGTTTGTCGATGTGTGTATGAGTTCGTGCAAAGTACAGCTGTATCCTCGGGACGCCCCAGAGGGCACGTGAAGGCGGAAATTCCCCGTGAAAAGTGCGAGCGATATTTACTGGGTGGAAGCGCCGGCCCGACTGGCCCTGGATGCCACGGGTCGCCCGAATTATTTTTATCACGCGGGAGAACGGGGTGCGCGTGTCGAACGCACCCGATTTTTTGAGTTGGAACAAAGAAACGAAGAAAAGCTGCTTTTTTCCACAAAGCGCGGGTGGAGAATTTGCACCTGGAAGGCAGGTGTGAGCTGTTTTTGCTAATTTTTAGGTATTCCGTGGGGGATTCCACCCCCACATTGTGCGGGAGTTCTGAGTAGGTCCTGGGGTATGGAAGAACCTACCCGGTTGGATTAGGGAGAACCGGAAATGGTAAAAAGTCAATCCGCGAAAAGGATTTGGCACGGATTGATCGGTATTAACGAAAATCTGTAGCGGGAATTCTAGGAAAAAGCCATAGCTTGCAGGAATTGAAATTTTTAAGATTAATTCCATTACATTTTTTGCATTTTCATTCTATTCAAACCGTAATAGCAGAAACCTAAGCCAAATTCACGCACAACGAATAGATACAACTTTTTACTGGACTGTATCCATATCATCTCACACTATTATAGTTACAGTAATTCAATATTTTCCAGACTCCCCGAATTGTTATGCTCATTCCCATTCTTACCCCCGAAGCCTGCAGAATCGAAGTTTCGTTGTTTGGGGGGCTATCCCCGACGGGGGGTCTCCTCGGCCAGGCCTAGGGGGGTGTTTGGGTGCGAGAGAATTGTGTGTGTGTATGTCCGTCTGCACATGTGGCTCTCCCCGCTCGCCCGGTCGTCGAAGCGAGCGAGGGGGGCTGCTCCATCGGTGACCACCCCCGTCCCGGCACGTGGAGGGCATGTGCGGACCCGGGTGAGTGGTGGGGGAAAGAGCGGAGGGTGCGAGACATGCACACGGGCATCGGCTCCAGGTCCGCCCTCCACCACCCACCCCGGGCCGGGCCGACACACAAGCAGAGCAGTCTGTGTGCGTGTGTGTGGAGCAGCCCCTTCTTCTCAACGGCTCTCTGTCTCACTTGTTCGACTCGCCCCCCTTGTTGCACCACGAGTATTCCCCCGAAATTCTGAAGTAATCATGCTTGCTATCGACAGCCTGCTAACTGCCGCGCGGATCTTGGAAGCCGCCAATCAACATCAGACGATGGCTGCCAGCACCTCTCTTTTCCTTGGTGAGTTACAGTACCTTACATCAATTTCATAACTTTACACTATTTTCTTCAAATCTATCGTGCCTAAAACCTAAAACCTATATATAAGCCATCTGAAAAACCTTTCAAACCCTTATTTACCCACAACTTTTGCAGACACCCACATTCCTGATGAGCTCGAACTCCGCGACCTTGTCAACCAAAAGATGCGCGTCAAGCGCCCGATGTCCAACTCGTCGGCCACCTCCTCCGAGCCCTACACCATCTCGCGCAAAAACTCCAGCACCAAGCAAAGCCGCACCGCGCACAACGAGCTCGAGAAGAACCGCCGTGCGAACCTGAAGGACTGTTTGGACACGCTGAAGAGTCTGGTCCCCGACTCGCAGGACGCCGCCAAGAACACCACGTTGGCGTTGCTGACCCGGGCTCATGACCATATTGAGGTGAGGCCTTTTCCTGGACTTTATTGACCGGAAATTGAAATACCATAGATCGATTTTACCCTTTCTTTTGCAGAAGCTTGACGACGAACTCGCCGAAGCCGATCATGTCATTGCGCAGCTCGAGGCAAAGAAGCTCGCCTTGCTTTCAAAACTCTCGGGCGCACCTCAACCGGTCATTCCCTCAGAAGCCGTCATGCAACCTCAATACCGCCCCGAATCCACAATGTCATTGCCTTGTTCATCTCGTTCTTCTCCTCTTCTGGAGACCACCTTCTCATCTGTAGCTCCTAGCCCGGCTCCCCAGATCCTGGACCCCGTCAAGGAGGGTCTGGTCTCCCCATTCCCCCTTTGCTACCCCTCCTCATCACTGTATCCCCATTTCGATCTCTCCCAACATGCCTCTATCCTTCAGGAGCTTGGCTTGCCACTTCAGCACCTCATCGTCTAACCTTATTACGGTAGTATCTCTCCCCTCAGGGCTTCCCCACTTTTCGAATGATTTCAGCACCTCGAGTACTGCTTACTTCTCTTTTGAGCCTCGTCTCCGGTTTTGTTGCCCCGATTCCGGAAAACGTTCGAACATCTCTGGTCAATACGCGGTTTCCCCCAGACCCCCCACTCGCCTCGACGTTTTTAGTTCATTTACTATATACAAGTTGCCTCATCCATTCTCAGTATCGCCCCCGCCTCTCTGGTTCCACAAAAAGCGCTGGTTGCTAGTTATACTCTCAATCTACGGATTTGCCTTTGCCCCGCCCCAAAAAGCGCACTT